>VDFB02000363.1:11578983-11625702 GCA_007258455.2 Sequoia sempervirens | reverse complement strand
AAATATGGTTAGGGTTTTTATTTTTTCTGTTGCTCATTTATTGTTTGTAGTTATCTCTATGGATTTTTGGGCTTGTACCCATTACCATAGGAGCAATAGTAGTTAAATCTAGGTTCTTCTGTTAAAATGGTTAGGGTTGGTAATTTTATTTCCTAATTGCAAATTAATATAGGAGTGATTGTATATATATGGATATATAGAGGGTTTGTTATTTGTTTGAAGTTTTCGACGAGATTTTCATCATCTGAGCCTTGAATAGTATTTGTTGTGTAATAGGTGTGTTACAATTTCTCTGTTTCTATATAATATTGAATTCTAGCAAATGTAGCTCAAATTTTGTGCATAATGTGTGCGGAAGTATATTAATTAAGTTGGATTATCAAAAGAGCCATTGTGATGTTGGTTTCATAATGGACTATTGTAAAAATGAAATCATCAGCCTCTGCTCCATTTTATGGTAGATTGGAGGGTTTTAAAACTATGGAATTGCGCAATGTGTAGGTCATTTTACTTGGGTGTTTTGTATAAATGGTTTGTTTATTGTTTATATTAAAACTCTTTTTCTCTAGAATTTGTAAGTCATTTTCCATGGATGTCTGCCATTATGGTTTTGTATGGATGGAGAAATTGCAAATATATAGATATGCAAATATATGTTATTTGTTTGAAGTTTTTGATGGGATTTTTGTAAGCCAAGCCATGAACATGATTTTTTTATGTTTAACCTGAAAGACAAAAACATATAACAAGAAGATATTAAAAATAAATTAATCATCTATGCAAAACACCCTTGTAGAAAAGAGTATAACCTAACAAACTTGATTGAAAATTCAAGCTGCATTACCTAACACTAAATATTATAGAGAAATAGGGAAGTTCTAAAAGAGGTATTAGAATAACACTAATGTAGGTTGGAGTCTCGATTAAGTGTGTATATGTATATGTATATATATATATTTATATATATATTTGTATATATATATGTATATACACACACACACACACATGTATACACATGTGTATATACATATATTTTGTCACAGGTTTTGCAACACACTAGTATTAAAACCCTTGAACCTACTATCAAAAGGAAGAATAAGTAGAGCTGGTAAATCCAATTTTTGGATGGGTTGATGTATTGTATGTATGTATATATACATGCATATATATATATATATGCATGCATGTGTATAGATATGTATATATGGATAAATATATGTATGTATGTTTTACTAATAACTCTATTACAATTCCCCAATTTCTATATAATATGAAATGGTAGATAATGCAACTCATTTTATATAGAGACATATAGCAAGAAGACATTAACAATAAATTAATTATTTATGCAAAACACCCATGTATAAAAGAGTATAACCCCACAAGCTTCATTGAAAATGAAAACCACAACATGTGTATGGTAGGAAAGATGTAGAGAGTATATATATGTGTCTACATATGTATATATATGTATGTATGTATGCATATATATGTATGTATGCATGTATATATTTTGCAGCACACTAGTGTTAAAACCCTCAAACTTGCTATCAAAAGGAACAATAAGCAAAGCTGAAAAATCCAATTCGTGGATGGGTTGATATATTGTATGTATCTATATATATATATATGAATGTGTATAGATATGTATATATGGATAAATATATATATGTATGTTTTAATAATAGCTCTGTTACAATGCCCCCATTTCTACATAATACAAAATGGCAGATAATGCAACTCTTTTTATACAAAGACATATAGCAAGAAGACATTAACAATAAATTGTAAAACACCCATGCATAAAAGAATATAACCCCACAAGCATCATTGAAAATGAAAACCACAACATGTGTATGGCAGGAAAGATGCAAAGAGTATATATATGTGTCTACATATGTATATATATGTATGTATGTATGTATGCATATATACATATATATGTATGTATGCATATGTATGTATATATATGTATGTATGTATGTATGTATGTATACATATATATATATGTATCTATGTCAATGGTTTCATGCAACCCTAAACCTTGCACACAGATAGCTACAATTCCTCCTATGGTAATGGCTACAACGCCAAAGATATATAAAGATGATGAAAATGATCTTTCAATATTTAGTGTTGTGTATGCACAACTAGGTGAGGCATTCTTATTCTTCTATGGGATAACTATTTTTTTATTCTTTGCATGAGAAAAGTTTATAAGATCTGTAAAACCAACTACTTTGAACATAATCTCAATGATTATGTATATATATGTATGTGTTTATGTATGCATATATATATATATCAATGGTTTCATACAGCCCTAAACCTTACACACAGATAGCTAGAATTCCTCCTATGGTAATGGTTGCAATGCGAAAGATATACAAAGATGATGAAAAGGATATTTTAATATTTAGTGTTGTGTATGCACAAACAGGTGAGGTATTCTTATTCTTTTATGGGATAACTATTTTTTTATTCTTTGCATGAGAAGAGTTTATAAGATCTATAAAACCAATTTCTTTGAACATAATCTCAATGATTCTCTTTAGTTTCACATAGATATTATGTGTGGTTCTATTTGTAGAAATTAGTAGAATTATGTTCTCCAAAAATGCACAAGCTTCATTGAAAATTTGAGCTACATCACCACAAATAGACAAATTGTAAAAGACCTACTAGAATAATATTGGACAACCACCAACGTAATTTTACCTCTAATATAGTAATGCTTTCATACAATGCTAAACCCTACACACAAATAACTACAATTTCTCCCATGGTAATGGCTGGAACACCAAAGATACACACAAGCAATCAAAACAATAGACCAACAATGTATAAATAACCAACACTAACCATATTTTTTGATGGAAGAAGGAAGCTTTAAGTGCAATTTCTGAAACCATACAAAATAATAATCTCTTATAAATCTGCGAAATGGGTATACACATAGACAACCAAAACAATAGGCCAACATTTAAGTAGAATTTCTCCTAAGGTAATAGGTATGTATATGTTATACATATATGTACACATATACATACATATATACATGAATATGTTGTAAACTTGAGCTACAGTGTTTGGGATTAAATATTATAGAGAAATAGGCAAATTGTAAAAAAACTATAAGGAAAACACAGGAGAATGACATACATCTAATTTGTGAGTATCATCCTAATAGCTCTAACAACTGTTACATAGACTGCTTGTCTTGTACCAATATGTTGCATCATACTCATTTCACTGCTGTCCAACTTTCACATAATGTGCATATTTTCTGACAGGAACTTGCTCGGGATGTGAATGGGTTTATCCCTGTGCATTTTTTGTCTTCTACCCATTACCATAGGAGGAATTGTAGTTGAACCTTGTTTGTTTGCTCAATAAATTGCTTAAGGTTAGTATTTTTTATTGCCATGCATTTATTATTTTGGTTACCTGTTTTCATATGTATTGTTGGATGCATTAACATAGGACCATTTGTAGATTATGAACATGATGGATATAAAATTAGTTTGGTAGCTGGTAATTGTTATTGCTTCTAATATCTCTTTTATCTGTTTAATTTATTTCTTTGAACTTTTGAGCGGGTTCCCTGTCGGCTTTACCGACAAGAGGTTTTGTCATACAATAGCTCTTTTGCAAATTCTCTATTTGACTACAAAAATTATTGTCTGCTGATGTAGCTTGAATTGCTGATTAAGCATGTGCCATTGTGGGGAGGCTATGCAGATTATTGGTCCTCATCGGCTTTATGATTTCTATTTAATATGGGTTTTGTACCAAACAATGTAGATTGAAATTTGAATTGACAAACCAAGTTTTACACAATCTAATTTCCTTCTACGAGAATGTTTAGTGTGGGTTCCAACTCATCTGTGATCTACCTATGATTTTTAGCTTTTGTTTTAATAGTTGTTTTGCAATTTTCTGATTTTGTCTATAATATTTAGTGGGAAATAATGTTGCTTGAATTTTCAATTGAGAAACCAGTGAAGGATGTGTCTGATACCTATTATACAATTCTCTATTTGTCTTTGATATTTTCCTATAAAGGATGTAGGTTGAATCTTGTATCAATATGTTTCAAATTTTGTTTTCTGCCTATAAGTTCAAATAAATCAGCAAGGTTTTTTTACATAAAAAGATGTAGGGTCCCCAAAATGCAAGCAGGCATTCAGACTGGATTTTCCCTCAGCTGGTTGGTTGAGAAGGCTTCAAATTCAACCCTTTTGCTGCCTATACTAAATCCAAACTTTGGAGTAGACGATATGGTATAAGCAACCAAAAAGGTTTGAATTTGCAACCTTCCCAATTGGTTAATTGAGGGGAAAAACAATTTGGATGTTTCTTGTCTTCATAAATTCCAAGCTCAAGAGTTAGATGGTGATAATAAAATATACTATACACAAGTATTTAGATATTATCACATGTATATACACATATATACATATGTACATATGGATACATATATATGCTTATATGTGTATGTAAATGTGTTCATAAAGGGGAACTTAAATGCATATATGTACTTAATTATTTCTACACATATGTACATGCATATATTCTACATTCAAGCTCCATTATTTTCCATTAAATATTATAGCCAGATAGGCAAATCGTAAAAGAACTATTAGGAAAAGACTGAAGCACGAAATGTGTTTGATTCTTCAGTAATGGTTGTTGTTTCTTTTGTTATTAAGGCAGAAAAATATATTGATTAATTTGCATTGCCAAAAGAGCCATAGTGGAGTTGCTTTAAAATTATAGTATTGTAAGAATCATATTCCTTGGCTTTGCTATCTAACAAAATAGAGGTTTACCAAACTATTGTGCTATGGAATCTGTAAGTCATTATGCATTGGTATTTTGCATGAATATTTTTCCCATAATATTGAATACCAAGGAACGTAGGCCGAATCTGCAATTAAGGCTGTGATGTTATACACATTTTTTGACAGATTATTGCACCATATGATTTTTGCCAAAACATAGTAAACTTTACAATCTGCATAAATACATATATATAGAAAAAATAAAAGCCTACATGCACACACATATAAGCATCTTGGAAGATAGAGAGATACATATGAGGGTATATGCATTTGCATTTATTATTTTTATTCTTCTTGATGTATCCCCTGGTGTTTGCATACCATTAAAAGTGGATTTCTATTCTTCTTATTGTATCTCATCTTTAAATAGTATTAAAAGTGGAATGGTTATAAATTGATATTTGTAAGTTGTGTACCGATTAGCATTTGGATGCTATAGTACACAGACATATATTTTTTTAATTGTGAAATAGAGTTGTCAATTAGTGAGCTCAAATTGTAACATTGTGTCACTATAAATAAGCTCATAGTACTATGTCTACAGAAGTGAGCTTTGTGGATGGGTTCACAAAGGGCCCTAATATTGATTTGTTGCCAGCCCCCATTGGTCTCTCTATAGAGTCTGGCTTTGAGGGCATGGCCGCTCAACCTTTAGATCTTGATTCCGTAAGTATGGTTTCTCTTTATCTTGTACTTGTTGCAAATTTGGTGTTATTGTTTCCAATTCTCTTCGCTTCGAGGTTTACATCTACATGGGCCTTCTTGAAAAAGCATATAGATGTGGAACTAGATATGCATTCATATTTTCTAGCATATAAAAGGATTGCATTGATGTATATGTATATTTGTATGTATATATATGTATATATATGTATATGTATATGTGTATGTATATGTATATGTATATGTATGCATATGTATATATATGTCTATGCATATATACATGTATATGTATGTATATATGCATATATGTATACATATATGTATATGTATGTATATGTATGCATGTATGCATTTGTATATGTATATGTGTATGTATATCCATGTGTATATGCATATGTGTATGTCTATGGACATGCAAAAAAAATACTACAATATGATAGATTAGATATGAGGACAACAAATTTTGCACTTTTGCTATGAAATAAATGGCACAATGGCTCTTTTGATAGTGCAACCTAGTGAAAGTATAGTTTTTGACACTGCAACAATCAATATTTTATATGTATATGTATATGTATGTATATGTGTATATATGTCTATGTATATATATATGTATATGTATGTATATATGTATATATGTATATATATGTATATGTATATGTATATGTATGTATATGGTTATATATGTACATGTATGTATGTGTATGCATGTATGCATATGTATATGTATATGTGTATGTATATGCATATGTATATGCATATGTGTATGTCTATGTATATACAAAAATAGTTCCTACAATATCATAGATTAGATATGTAGACAATAGATTTTTCCCAATTACTACGAAATTAATGCCAGAATGATTGCTTTCACAATGCATCTTAATCAAACTATAGTTTGTGAGCCTACAACATTCAATATTGCATTTAGTCTACCTGCTCACATTTACTTTGCATACAATATGTTACCTGATGTTGTTGTTGATGTGTCCAGTTTGTTGCATACAATAGATAAAGTTTCAAGTGAAGACATAATGCCATCAACCAACTCAACAAATATTGGACAAAAAGAAAATGGATCTTAAAATTTTTCCTCATTTATTCCTTGCTTACCAAATGGTATATGAGAGCTAAAAGCAATAAAAGATGTCTTGCAAATTGAAAAAAAAGGCCAGAATATCTTAGCTTGGCCTGAAGTTAGCTCTTCTCTTGTTAATGAATACAACATTGAAGGTTTATTTTCAATGGCCTTTCCAACATTGTTCCCCACTGGAGCAGGGCTTCCCCTTCAACTGAGAAATATTAAAATTCACTTGCATGAATATTCCCTCCACCTAATGAGATATTTTGACCACAGGTTTTGAAAACATGTTAGGTTTAGATATTTTCTCTACAACTTGATTATGTGACATCACAACCAACAAACTATCTCTATTTTTGTTAGAAAGGATTTGGAGGATAGAATCCCTAGGTCATTGACTATTTTGAGGAAACAACATCAAGCTACTTCTAACCACCAACTAGCCGAGTAGTTGATGTGATTTGGTGCATCATTGTGTGGGACTCGCTCTTTCTAGAGCTCTTGTCAGGCCCAACTAACCACTATGATCAAACAACTTGGTACACCCACCCTTTTTTTCACTTTGAGTTGTACAAACACAAAATGGGCTGACCTACAAATTTTTTTCTTTGTTTCATGTTGTTTAGCAATGGAGCCTTCAATGAATATCCTAATAGATAGTGTTGTTTAGAATCCACATATAGCATCTTTATATTTGCATCATAGATTCTCAATTTTCTATGAGGAGGTGATCAAAAAGATTTTGCATGAAAAATATTATTGGTATAGATATGAATGGAAACATCATGGCTCTGCACATGTGCATGGTTTTCTATGGCTTTCAGAAACTCTTGACATGGATACTCTTGATTGGTTCAATGACCATGATCTTACCGTAGCAAGGCACTTTTTTGATAGATATGTTTCATCTTGGAATCCACGTTGCCTTGCACAAAGATTTCTTAGAATGTATCATTGCTCTAAAGAAAACCCATGCTTGCTTACCACGAGCTAGATCCTGACCAATGATCCAATCATAGATTATGAATAGTTTCTAAACATAGTTCAAAGGCACACAAAATGCTCTGAATATACTTGTTTAAGAAGAAAAGGAGAGCAATTGAAATGTCGGTACAAAGCACCATGGCAACAATAACTTACCTCTACATTGACATTTGATGCCAACTCTAACCAATCCTACAAACCAAAAAGAAATGATGATTACTTAAATATTCATAGCCCAACTATGCTTGCAATTTGGCATGCCAATGTTGATTGCCAGCTAGTTGTTTCTAGGAAAATTGTTTTCAATTATATTTCTAAATATGCAGCTAAATTTGATAAAAAATCAAAAAATTATCTAGATATGTTGAAAAGAGTTGCAAATACAAATATAGTTAAGGATAGAGCACTAGTTACTTACCAAAAAATCATAATGAATATGCTTGTGGAACATGACATCTCTACACATGAGACATGTCATGTGTTACATAAATTTCCTCTTCTTACTTCAAGCCGATGCTACGTTTAGTTGAATGTTTGCAAAATACATGGTTTGGTATAAAAAAAGATGATACTGATGAAGAGTTTCCAACAAACTATATTCATTGCTATATGCAAAGCTCCAGATTTAGTTGCTTTATCCCTTATTGACTCAATCCACCTATATACACACTTGCAACAACACAAAAAGGATAAATGGAAACCAAGGCTCCAACCTACAGTTGTCCTTGTTTACCTATTATTCAAGACTACTATTGAAGATACCGAGATATTTGAGACATTTTTTTGGATTGAACTTATGTTATACAAACCTTTTCAGAACATACAAATAGATATAGGTCTTCAGAGAGAACAGATAATAAAAAATTAGAAACTTTTAAAAATGATTGGTTATCATCCTTGGCATGTTAATAGAGTTCCAATTACATCCACAATTGAAGAACAAGATGATAGTGATACTGATGATTTGAACCATCATCCTTATATGGATGAATATGAATGGGAAGTTTTCTCTCAGCTTGGTGCTACTACTAAATTTAGTATAAATCAAATTTAGCTATTGGGTAGGTGAGATTTTGACATGAACCATCCATGGAATGCAAACCATGTTCCTGAAAAACTCCATAATATTGCTTTGTAGTTCATCTCATCAGTGAAGGCACAAAATGAGGAATCTATGGTTCAATTCTTGCTCGTAGATATGTCAACCCATCAACTTTCACCGAAGTAGCAATTGGCCCTTCAAATGATCCAAACCCACCATATGCAACCTTCACCCAAATCCCCTCTCTGCATGATTATTCAATGGACAACTGGCACTGGAAAATCCTTCCTCATAAATTGTATTCGACAACAAATGAACACCTCTTTTGCTAGACCCAATAGCTGCTTGCTCACATTGGCTCCTACAGGTGTTGCTACATACAACATATGTGGCTCTACAATCCATACAACACTTCAGATTCCCATAAAGGATATGAGTCCTTTGCAAGGGAAGCAATTGAAATTATTCCAAGAACAATTTAAGTATATTGAGTACATATTGATCAATGAAATGAGTTTTCTAGGCCCAAAATTTCTATTGAAAATAGATATTCGATTATGCTAGGCATTCCAAGATAAGCAAACAGAGCCATTTGGTGGTGTTTCTATGATCCTTGCTGGTGATCTTACTCAGTTGCCACCTGTCATGGATACACCTATTTATGCTTCATCCTCATCAGCTATAGCTTTATGGCACACTTTCATGGTCTCAATAACCCTAGACACTATCTTTCACCAAAAAGGAGATAGCCCTCCCCAACATAAGTTTCACAAAATCCTTCTTCATATAAGAAATGTTGAGGCTCTCCATGATGATTGGGAAGATCTTATGAAACAAACAAATAAAATGCTCTTAGCCATAGAAAGAAAATTTTGATGTTGCTACACATTTGTTTGCAAAAAATGACTTGGTCACATTCTACAACAAAAAATGATCAAACGGTTAAATCTACCAATAGCCATTAGCATTACTCGAATGGCTCAGTAGTAGGCATCTGATCATGGAGACGATGACTAGCTTCTCCCAGAATTTCTACTTTGTGTTGGTGAATAGGTGATGCTAACAACAAATTTATGGATTCAAGCTAGCCTCGTCAAAGTATCCCTTGGTGTTGTTATGACTATTGTGTACAGTCCATTTTCTAAACAGCCAAACCCACCTAACTATGTTGTTGTTTGCTTCCAAAATTATATTGGCCCACCATGGGACCTAGAACATCCGAGAGACATGCCCATACTAGCTATAATTCAGGCGAGTCGAACATAAATTCCACTCACTATGGCATGGGGAATCACAATACATAAAGCACAGGGCTTAAGATTAGATAGAGAAACAATAAAAATAGGTACCAAAGAGAGGAAAGGGTTGACTTTTACAACTATTTCACGTGTAAAATCAATTGAAAGACTTCGTATTGATCCAATTTTCTCATTTGAGAGATACTCTAGGCTTGGCACCAACAAGTACACTGCTCATTGCCACAACAAAGAAACATGCCTCGAGCAATTGCAGGCCTTTCCAAGTGCTTCTGGTTCCAACCAATAGGCCGATAAACAAAAAAGGCTCCAAGATAATTATTCTTGCATCTACCTTAGCTTGTGTGCCATGGCCTCTTCAAACATTTTCTAAGTTATATCTTTAAAAACCATACCAAGTAATAATTTGTGTAAAATGGGTATAGTGCAAAAGATGCAAAAAGATACCACACACAAATAACTAGAAGCCACAAATTGTATAGGCCAATTCCATGTTTTGATGATTCTATTCTATTAAATTGCCAACTTCTTCATCTAATATTTCATTGTGTGATGCTTTTACTATATGGAATTCAAACCAATACACTCTTTTGTATATTCCATTCACCCATATTTGTTTAAGTGTTTCAAAATTCCATGAAGTCAACTATTTATTGGCATACCTACAATTCTCTTATAACTGATTTTAACATATAGTGGTGTAAACATACAGTTACAATTGTTACACATTAATAGACATGCAAATACAAACAACTCCAGCTATCTAAGATGTACCTAGATTGGAACCAACAATAACTAGAAAACAAAAGTTCTATAAGTAAATAACATCTTTGCAACATTCCAATATATTAACCTTTATATGCACATGTTGTAGATGCATTGTCAAAAAAAATTGTCTTCCATTTGATTAATAAGTTTGAAATCCTCCAATGATGTGTTTTCTGTTCTGACAGCCTATATACATTGACTTCTCACATACCTCCTCCATGCTTTCCTTCCAAAAATTTAAATGTCTTCTTGTTATCTTTTGTATTGGCTTTATTTGATTCAAATGGCTACAAATGTTCACCTACAAAATTCTTTTCCTGTCTTTTCCCTGTATCACCGTTCCTATATATTACATTCATAAATATATAGTGTTGTGTACATTGATTTTCTTTTCTATGATACATGATAAATTTTCATGTTATTTGTCTTGGCTTTCTTGAGCATGTCCGCAATGACCATGGATTTTATTGCGTTCATGGTTTCCTTATTGTGCCTCACTCAATAGAAACAAAATGGTCGGTGTTTGCTCATATGCCAGTTGATAATATTCATTTTTCTAATATAACGATATCAACTTTTTTGGTTGCCTTGTGAAATGACAAACTCTCATGTTTGTTTCATAGTAGACCTGTCAAAGAAATTGATATGCACCTTCCTTGCATGCCATTTTGGAGAGCTCCATAGCTGCCCCCATCTGCAGACTGTGACACCTTCGCTACTATTCTTATAGTGGGTCATTCCACAATGCCTTTTTCCCATTCCTTACTTATCTAATTTCACACATGTATTCTGATATAAGAATACAAAATGTTTCTTTGTAGTTGTATGATGTTGCACTCAATACAAAGATAGATAAACAAGCAAATATGCAGCCCATGTATTCAACAATTGGTGCTAGAAAGATGCCCACAACTCTAATTGTAAACACGGTTTGTTTTACATATTTATATTTTCCTATTTTATACAATCAATTTTCGCCTCCCTCCATGGCTACATACCCTCTATATATTTGTTGCTTTATATAAACAATCATGCAAATATTTTTACATTTACTTGAATACAATAGTTATTATCTTTCTGTTATATCTTAAACCCACATTAAACATATTAATACAAGATAAGAAATTTGCATAAGAATTGAGCTGTGAATTAAAAATTCAACTTATACTCTTTTCTAGTCAACCTAAATGAATAAAGAAATTCTAAAAGAGCTATTAGAATAATACTTCACAGCTAGAAAAATACTCTTAATCTTCAATTTCTCCTATGTTAATGGCTATAACATGAAAAGTGCACAGAGATACCTGCAAACAAGAAACAAACAACAAGTACAAACTATCGTTGTCCATATGTCCTGGCAACAACAACGTTTAACTATAATTTATCAATGAAGGTTGAATTTTTTTATTTTCATGGAATGGTGACACATATGTAGACACATATATACACTCTATGCATCTTTGGTGCTATACACATTTTCTACAATTAGCCCTTTCGAATCCCTCTAATTGATTTCACTTCAAATCCTTACAAAGAGGCCATTGTAGATTCTAAATGGCTACATAATTTATTTTTCCCTTTGCCTATATAGATTTGCACATTCATTGAGCTTCCATGGTTTTCATTTTTCTTTGATGGCCACCTTCTTTGTAGTGTCCTAACAAATAGAGGAATTGTATAACAACAACTGCATTATCTGCCATTGAGTATTATAGAAAAATGGGGAAATTGTAACATAACTATTAGTAAAACATACATACATATATTTATCCATACATACATATATATAGGTGCAAGTAGACATGCATTAATCTTTTCAATATTTACTTCAAAATATATTTTCCTTAACCATTCTATCCATGTTTTGTGATGATATGCATTTTCTTTCATTGCACTTGTTTGTCTTATTCTAATACTGATTTTGCAATTTCCCTATTCCTCTATATTATTTAGAACGACAAAACACATGTGGAATTTTTAATGAGTTTTGTGGGATTATATGCTTTTTTACATGGGTGTTTTGCATAGATGATTAATTTATTGTTAATGTCTTCTTGTTATATCTTTTTCAGCAGGGCTTCCATCAACCCAACAATGAATAGGATTTACTGTCTAATAGCTCTTTTATAATTCATGCTTTTAGAAAAATAGACAGGACTTGTCCACGGCTTTTACTGATAGCCTGGAGCTTACCTCCTAAACAAAAGATCTTCCTAAATATTCCTCATTGGTCAATAGACATAGATAACCAAAACCATAAACCAACGACAAACAAATTACTAACCCTCAACATATTTTCTAGGGAAAGAAAGGACATTTAATTGCAATTCCTCCATCCATACAAAACCATAATCTCCTTCAAATCTCCACAATGGGTATAATGGAAAAGATACAAACATTTGATAAGAACACATAGACAATAAATTAACCATCTATGCAAACTACTCATCTAGCACGACGTACAGTATACATACATACATATACATATACACACACACACACACACACACACACACACATATATATATATATATATGCATGTATACATATATATACATGTATACATTTACTGGATTACATGTATCTCTACAAGGATATATATGTTTATATGTATATTGGATGCTTTGCATTAATGATTAATTTATTGTTCACACCTTTCAGTCTCTTCTTATTGTTCCTTTTGATAGTAGGTTGGAGGGTTTTAACACTCATGTGCTGCAAAATATGTGAGGAAGTATATTGATTAAATTGCATTGTCGAAAGACTCATTGAATCTATTGAACTTTATATCTTTAGCTAATACACTGATTGTTTGAAGTTTCTATTTGCTAAGAACAAACCTCTGACAATGCAACCGAATAAAATTGTTTTCTTGCATATTTTGGACCACATATTTATAATACCAGAATGCCTATTCTCACAATGCAACTAAATCAAAAATATTTTCTTTCATATTCTAGTGTATACTTTCCCACATTGCTACATTCTCTTCTCTATGCATCTTTTGAGCCTTCTAATTCATTTAAGTGGAAATCCTTAGAAATAGGCTATTGTACATTGTTAATCGCTACGTAAGTTATTCTTCTTTTTGTATATATAAATTTGCACATTGATTGAACTACTTATTTGTATCATCCTTACAAATAGATTCATTTTATATGCTAAGTGTTTGCTTGCCAAAGCCCTAATGCATTATGTTGTTGTTGTACTATGGCAGTGGAAAAAGTAAATGCAATTGGTCGAAGTAAATGCAATATTGAATATAGTAGTGTGGGAAAGTGTATTTTGATTAAGTTTCATTACATGTATATATACCTATACATGCATATATATATATAGACATGCACACACACACACACACACACACACACACACACACACACACACATATATATATATGTTCACATGTTGCCATCCAATATATGTATACATGTATATATATGTATGTAAATGCAATATTGAATGTTGGTGTTTGGGAGAGTATACTTTCATGAAGTTGTATTCTCAGAAGACCCATTGTCATGCTGCTTTGATAACACACTATTGTTAAATTTGTGAAGTTCAGCTCCGCCTTTTTCCAGGTTGGAGGCTATTCAAACTATTGGGTTGTGTAATCAATAAGCCATTTTTCTTGGCTATTTTGCATAAATGATTAATTTATTGTTTATATCTTTCATTCTCTGCTTATTGTTCATTTTCATAGCAAGTTTCATGGTTTGAACACTGATGTGCTTCTTAAGTTCCAAATTGTTCAATGCTCCAACAACTCAATCTAATCCTCCTTTCAGTTCTCAAGCATAACCAACAATACATGTAAGTGCAAAAATTCTCCATAATCAATAAATAGATCCTGTGACTGCCTTGTAAATATTATTTGTCGTTTTTACTTTCTAATTGTGTTTATTGATTTTTGCTATATATTTACTAATCTTTGATCCTCCCTCACTCATCTTCTTTCCTCGTCCATTGACATACCTTTCTCTTCTATTTGCAACTATTAGGCTAAATCATAAATGAGAATTTCAAAAGATGGAACTCCACAAAATTTCCAGTGGGAATTTCATATTGCTTTTGATTAGGGGTTTGGCTAGGGTCCCTGGGGCTCCATGATACCAATATGGAAGGGTGGATAACGAGCATGGGTTTTGTGGTTTTCCTTTTCATTCCATATATCTTTTCTCACATACTACCAAGTGGTCACATCTTTAGCTTATGTGCTATTTTTTTGAAGTTTCTATTTATTGAGAATACACCATTTAATCGTGTAGTATGTGCAACATATGTATAGTGCAAAAATGGCTCTTTTCAGAATGTAACTGAATCAATATATTGTCTTGGATATTTTGTATTGAACTTTCCCCTCCTGCAACATTATCTATTTTGACTCTCCAATTGCACTATGCAATCATTCATTTAAAAGTAGATTTTTCTATTCTCAATTACATTGTAATCCATAATACTTGTGCTCTATGAAAATGTTTATTGTGGATTCTGGCTCATCTGTGATTTACCTATAATTTTTAACTATTCTTTTAGGAGTTGTTTTACAATTTCCCTATTTTGTCTATAATATTTAGTGACAAATAATCTAGGTTGAATCTTCAATTGGGAAACTAATTGTTAGATACAAATTGGTGTCACTACTTGTCTAGATAGCAATAGAATTACAAGTGGAGATGCCTATAGCTAATTTACATCTCTCGTCAAGAAACATATGCATACTAAAACTTTAATTTCCAAAACTATAGAAATATACTAATTATAAAAAGTACTCAATATTGAATGTCTTCCTTTCATGAAAAAAATGTGTACTTTTTTGGTCTGATTTTAAAAAATATAGACATGTGTGATGACACTTACAAAAAACTTCCATTAACTTGAAAATTAAATGATTAATTGATTCAATAGGATACACAAAAAGTGACAATATACATGTGCATATGTTTCCATTAAATATAAAATTCAAATATTCTTTCTAGAAGAAACAATTATTTTAAATTTAATATTTAATTTAATTTTTAAGTTCCCACTTTTAAACAAATTTAAAAATTCATTTCCAAATTTTCTAATAGTATTAAATAAAATTTAAACAAAATGTTCTTCATGATTACTTGATTCATACAATCAAACTCATCTATTTCATTCACGGTCACCTTTCCATGCAAATAAAAAGCTTCAAGCCTCCTCACCACAAATGTTCCCCGCTGCAGTAGGCCCCTATCGGCTGATTGTCGCATGCTTATGCATATGACTGCTAGTTTTAGTAGTTGTAGTTATGAAAACTTCCAATTTTCTTTCAAGAACTTGAAGAAAAACCTTTTTATGAAACACTATTGTGTGAGCTTGTGAAAGTTGAGTTGTGCATAGGGTAAAGCTAATTTTCAAGAGAAGTTATGAGTTGAAACAAGTATAATTCTTGGATTTTTGGTGCATCACCTCCTAGGATCAACAAATTTTAAGTTTCAGTTCTTCTATACCTTTTCATGATTGAGGAAATAGTTTATAGGTCCATCAAGGGAACCAACCCACTCTAGAGGTTCATCTTCACCATAGGGAACCCATAGCTTGAAGATGATCCAATATTTGACAAGATAGTTGAGTTTTACACTAGCTAAGGGTGTTATCCTCATGACAACAATATTTTGGTGTGGTTGCTGGGATATCTTGGAAAGTCCCCAGAAAACACATTGCATAAGGTCCTAATTCATTTGATTCCAATGAACCTATTCCATGTCAAGCATATTCTCATCGATTTCTACTTGTTTTTCTATAGTCAATGAACATTGCACATCTGCTAATAAATGTTGTATTTTCTCAATGCAAAACCTATTTGAGCTACCCTTGACTTTTCCTATAGCTTTCTCAAGTTTTGGAATGAACCTAAAAGATATGATGCATGCATCATGAAATTTATTTTCTATGCAACTAGGCCTGTGATCATCCCGTAACCTTTGATATATGAATGTGATCATAAGATTAAAACAATGTGACTTTATTATTATTGTCATCAATGGAATTGACTTACATATTGTTAAGATTGTCTTTTTACATGCTCACAGTCATAATGCAGTGAAGTTACTTGTCATGTTTGATGGGATTTGTGAAAGTAATATGTTTGTTCTATATATTTGGTTGCAAGATGTGAGATCTAGCCAAAATCAAAACCATCCTAAAACAAACATTTCCCTATTATGTCTACCATAAATATCTTAAATACATAAGATCTTAGGGTAGCTCATGATCAAGACCAAAAAGTTCAATCGAGAAGCTATTAGTAATGAGCAACCTCTTGAAGTTTAAACTTATTTAAACTTATGAAATGTCAATGATGAAGTCTTTGAGGATGGTATAAATGACCTTTGAAATTTTGTGAAATCTTGAAATCTCCCTTGTCAAATTGATACTTGAACTCCCAATCCGCTTTGAATGAAATCCTATAGTATTGGAACTTTTGATGGTGCAACTCTTGCAAAGTAGCATATGAAAAAGATTGAAAAAATGAAACCCTAGAAGACTCAAACTCTTTCTTTCCATGATTTTTTGCTTTCAGCTTTGTTTTTTTTACTTCATACTTGGCACCTAGTTTAGAGTTTGATTCCTTTTTATTTCTTTCTAAAATCCCCTTTGCATGCACGTAGAGTCTCTTTTCTTGCTTTTCATGCACTTGGACATAGTAAAGGAGACTTGAGATGAGTTTATAACAACCTTTCATATCCACCATGTATGTGAACCTTTTCCTCTTTCCTTTTTGCTAAAATATTTTGACCAAGACTTTAACTAAGAAGGCCAAAGTTTTCCCTTTGGATAAAAATATTTAGGATAAGAACTATTTAAATCAAACATTTAAATAATTTCCTAAGACATTAAAATATGGATTATAGGTAGTTAAGGGGTGTGAGATAGTTAGAAGTTTGAAAAGGTAAAAAATGGTCACTATTTTTATTAAGTTGTCCTAAACAAGAATGTATCAACTTGAAAACCTACCCCAAGAAGTGGAATTGAAAAATGTATCTAATGGAAGAAGAATAGTCTCAATATCTTGTACCATTTGGGAGATATTAAAATTTTTATCTTAGAAAATTTCTCCAATACATATTCAACCTCAAATTTTAAGTCCTTAGAAGGCTAAAATAGCTAAAAAATAGATAAAATGATCTTTAGATTGTTTTAGCATTATATATATCTTCAAGAGATTTTCAATGATATATATATATATATATATATATATATATATATATATATATATATATATATATATATAATATAAATCGAACACTCGAGTCAAAAGTTATGTCTCCAAGAAGTTGTGCCACCAAAAAGTGAATTTCAATAAAATATCTTCCTGGGTGAGTAAATGAATGGCTGGACTTTTGATGCCAAAAAAAGGGGGGAGTTACACTTTCTTGAACATTCTAAGGTGATTATTGGTGCCAAACAAAGGATTGAACAAAGGTTATCAGAGGTGGCTCCATTAGTGAAAATTGTGGATGCAAATAATATATTTTTCTTATAGAGTTGATTTTACTTGTACTAGATCAAGCCCATGTGGCTGTAGAATTGTAATTTCTAAATCTATAATTTTATTTTCTAAAATTAATCAAAAGTGGGTGTTTTCTTTCTAGCATTTTTTGTGTTGATAATAATCCTAAGAGGAGTCCATCTCTTCCTTTTTTCTCCTGGAATATCTTCCTCTACAAAATGACAAAGCTTATTTGACTTATTAGATTTACAATTTGGTTGATATAATTGAGTCCTCTACCGTAAATTTAGCCCACTAGTATAATTTGGCAAATAAATGACTATGTGACTGAAACTCTTAGTCACGACAACTAAAAATGACTAAATTCTACTATTTTTTTGCGACACAACTATAAATGACTAGTTTTTTGCATCAAACTCAATTTAGGCTTTAGCTGAAACCTATGCATACATACATACATATATATATATATATATATATATATATATATATATTCCTAACAAAAATAAAATGATATAAGATCACCATTTTCCCATAGTTTTTAACTATTGCTTAGTTAGAAGAAATAGTTTGGGAAAATAAACAGAGGTTGAAGGGTTTTGAATATGGAGATATTGAGTAGTAATCAAAGGGATTTCCTAGTGGAGGAATCTCTTGCTAGCAGTGCTTCAAGGTACAGGTCTAGAATGTGGCAAAATCTATCCTTGTATTAGACAACTCCCCACCTGGAAGTATGTCTTGAGGATTTTGAGCTTTTTGCTATGGATCGTCTCAAAGGTAAGCAAACCATTCTTAAATTTTTAGGCTATTTTAAAAATTTGATGTTGGGTGTTTTTGTGAAGTACTATTTGGCTATTTGAATTTTATGATGCTGGCTATTTTGTTACTAGATATCTGGGTATGTTTAAAAACTTATGCTCGGTATTTTTTTATTGGTTGTTTAGGTATTTTGATGCTAGGTTTTCACTTGAAATGGGTATTTAAAAAAAATGTTATTGGATATTTTTTACTATCGAGATAATGTTTTTTCTAAGAAACAAATGAGGTCAAACTTTTCTAGTATTACACATAGTTTTCTAAATTTTGATTTTGTTATCATTTTTTTTGGGCATTAAAAAAAATTGATGTTCGGTGAACCCTTTGTTATTGACTATCTTGGTAATTAAAAAAATGACATTGGGTGTTTTCTTTATATGGGTATTTAAAAGAATTGGTATTAGTTTTTTTTTTTTGAGTTATGGTTTACGTTTCTACAGAGGCCTAAGGTTTGTACCCTATTCATGCTCTCACCAATGCTTCTGTTGGTATTAAAAAAAAACCTTGAATCTTGGGTTAGAAAATTAGTTGTCTTGACAGGGTGTGGTATGATCTTGGATTGTATGCTAGAGTGTGTGGGAAGCTTGTGTTTAATCATTAAGGTATGTAAACTTGATAAGGGAAATGTATCCTATATAGCATGGTTCTTGCTTTAATACTTCCCATAATGGTTAACATATCACATTATTATAGTTTGTGGTAACCCAAGATTGCATTCAAGTATGTAACAAATTTGGTCTATAGTTTAAGTTGTACACTTTTAAGTAACATTCATAACGTTTAGAAAATCTTGATCACTCTCTAAAATATACCATTAAACATGGGTTGTGCTTGAATGCACTACATAATTGATATAACACAACCACTCTACATATAAACTAGAGTTATAAGCTCTTTATTGTAGAAGAGGTAATTGCTATTGGATCATGTCATCATTACATTGTAACCTGTTAAACTTGAGTCAACGTGAATGGACCCAATGATTAATTTATACATGAATTGTGCTCATATGAGTGCCTCCATTTCTATCACAACATACCTGCATTAAACTTGGGTCACACATGAATGCATCCTATATTTGTTATAGCACAACTGTGCCACATGACCAATAGAGTTATGGATCACATAATTATAATCACAAGAATTTTTTCCTTAGTTGTGCTCTTATGGTGATTCCATTACCGTTATAGCATAAACCTTTGGAATTATATTGCTCATATCCTTACATTTCTTATTTTCTGTTTGGATGAATGACAATTCAATGACAGGGATTTGTATGTAGGTCATGCTAATATAAGTGCCTTTGTTGCCATCACACAATAGTACATTGGAATTTCCTTTCTTGAACCTTTACTTCATTTTCTATTGTTAGGGTTTCTTAGTGATTATTCCATTTCCACATGGAATATTGATAAAATTAACCAAAGAAAAAATAATTATATTTTTAGTTAACTCCTGCTAACATAATTTTGGAATAAATGTTTGATTGCATTACTTCGAGTGTGAAGAATTTTGTTTTCTACTTATAATACATTCATTGAGAGCTATAGTAGAAAGCTTCTTATGCTAAATCCCATCCTGTAAATTTTTTTAAGCTACATTTAGGAGGCTTCATGTATTTTTTGTGATTTATGTATAGCTTTTATTTTGATAGTAAATGACATTAGATTCTTTATGTAACTAAAATGATTTATTAAATATGGTTTTATGATGATTAAATGTTTTATTTAGACACTATTGAATTTGGCTCCATTTTTTGACGAACGTTTGTTGGTTGTTCGACAAATATTTGTCGAAAAAGCGATGAAATGACGAAAAAAAATTTGTCACTATTTTTCATTGAAATTCTAATGACGCATTAAATGTTGAAATAACAGTGCAGATTTGTTGGTCGTCGACATCATAAAATGACTCAGATGTTTGTTAGAATAATGAAATTTTTTTTGTGTATCCACCAAAGAATTACAACCAAAATGCAATTGCAATGGCTCTTCCAAAGCATCAAAACAACAACAGAAGTTTGTTGCCATTTCAACAAAATGGGCAAGGAGTTATGATGAAGCCTTTGTCGCAGCTAAGCAACTTCATCAGATCTTTTATGTGATTTGTCAGTGGAGTTCGTCGAAATTGCAATGAAATGGGCAAGGAGTTATGACGAAGCCTTTGTCATAGCTAAGCAACTTCGTCAGAACTTTTTTGTGATTCGTTGGCGTCCTTTGTCGAAATTGCGATGAAAGTGGCAAGGTGTTATGACGAAGCCTTTGTCAGATCTTTCTTGTGATTCATCAGTGGACTTCATCAAAATTGTAAAAAATTGGGCAAGGAGTTACGATGAAGCCTTCGTCATAGCTATAGCAACTTTGTTGGACCTTTTCGGTGAATCATCGGTGGGTTTCATCGAAATTACGATGAAACAATGCATTTTTTTTTAAAAATATTCGTTGAAATGTACCATCATGCAGACTCTTGGCAATGACCACTGAAGCCAACCCATTAGTGAGAGTTCAGTCATTGTCACATGATAGAAAAATCACTCCGATAGTCCATGTCTTGCCGATGACTTTTGTCAGCAAGAAAGATCCAATGTCACACCGATTTGACCTCTTAAGGAGTTTTGAACACTGCTGGTTATTAGCAAGACATTCTGAGGGTCTCACCGATTAAACAAGTGTCTAAGAGCAAGTAAACAAATGGAACCTATTAATTTCTTATTTTGGGGTTCTTTAAATCATAGAATAGATACCAAGTCAAATAATATGAAAAATAATTACTTCGATACAAATTAAATGATCACTCTCACAATGGCAATTGTCTAATTACAACAATTCCATGAAAGGTTATTGATGCTTCATAAGACATGACTGGTCATACATACAGACTACAAGATGCATAGAAAAAGCATTACACTTGAGAACAACCAAGGGCTAACAAGGGAAGGAGTTAAGAAATGTTTGGATTGAAGAGAAAATGTGTAGGGAAAATGCTGAGCAGTGTCAAGAGAATAGAGCTTGTAGAACATATTCTTGACCTAATCAAGCTCTTGAACAACTTAAACAATATTAAAATACTAAAACATACATGAGATATGTAATGAACTTCCAATATCTGTTATCTTTTTTTTGTATTGAAAATAGTTAAGGTCCACTATATATCATGAAAATTCCTATTCGGCATTAGGATCAGTACAACATCAAAGCATTTCCATAACATGAAATATACTATATCAGTACTTTACACAGCAAGAAAGAAACCAAAAAGCACCAGTTGTTTTCAAAACCAACATAGATAATACAAATTGTTGTTAACGACACCAAATGTTGTTGCTATTCAAATCAATGTAAACAATACATAGTGTTGATTACATTCTCCTCATTGCTGACTTCTTCAATATCAAGGTTTGCCATTGTTTCTCCTTGGGGGTCCAACTGTTGGGGGCTACACTATCTTTCTGGGCTTGCAGCTTCATCAATTTCTCTCTGGAGCTCATCAAATGTCTACTGGAATAACATGGTCTCTTCCATGCTTAACCTATAGGTGGGTTCACTTCTCAAATCCTCTCTGGTATTGTTAGCAACACCTTCAGTTATTGACTTCAATAAATTCCCCATTGAGATCTCCACAAGAGTTGAAACCTGCAAAACAACAGAGTAGAAAGTGAGTCTCTTGGAAGAATCAGTAAGTACCCTCTTGATACCCTTAAATTTATCATCATTTCTCACCTTCCACAAATGCCACATGATTTCATTGGAAAAGAAATACCAAAATAGCTTACAATCAAACTTGAGCTTGAAATTACAAAACAAAATATCACTAATTAATTTTACCATTGCTATTCTAGACCTTCAGCTTATGGCAGAATAAGTACCAAATTTCCTGAGCATAAAAACATTCAAAAATAATATGTTTGATAGTTTCTAGGGTCCTGTAGATACTACAAATTTCAACACTTTCATGGTTAGATTTATAGGGATCTATCTTTTTCATTAATGTAGAGGTAGGTAAAGGAGAAATAATTATAATTGTAACACTATTCATAGTCTAGTAAATTATGTTCATAATTTGTGTTCAATGGCCCTCAGTTTTATCATTATATTTCCCATCTAATACCATATTTTAATCCAGGGTTCAACTATCTCATATCTAAAGAAGCACCTTCAATTAACCATTTAAAGTACTATAAAATAAGGTAAGACTTTTACTTGAGAAAGATTGGGTACACTTGTAGGATTAAAGTTCTCACAATCATCAGGATTTATTTGCACACAGACACAACCTGCAACATATTAAGTAATGGATGACTACAAGTTAGTGAAATGGTCCTTAATATGTGAATGGTTTGCAAATTGATTGGTAGAAAATAAGGTTACAAACAGATCTACATGAAAAATTATGAGGACAATATACTATAATCATCAAATAGATGAAAAGTGCAAAGGGAAGAGCCCAGCTACATCTCTAGAGCCTAAAAAAAACACATGCAAGAAACATAAAAAAAAGAACAAACTAGTTTTTGGATGAATACAAAATGGTGCCTTCAACAAGTGATTCATATGATTTCACACCTGACACAGGACATTAAGAAGATTATAGTCTTCCTCTGTGAAATTAACTACTTACAGAATAAACCCAAAAACCAATATTATATACCTTCATGTCTAGTCGAGGGTAGGTATAAGAGAAAAAAATTTCTTCAATGCAATGCCGAAAAATATCAATTTGTGTGTAGGTTTGTATTACTCAAAATATCATTTCACTGCCTAAGGAAAAATACCAAAGTGATTTTTTAAATTTCAATCTTCACATAGGCTCCCTTATTGCTACACATGCATTTACAAGCATTATTCGAGCTCTAAACTATTCAAATATTAAGGATTTAATTATCTATAATATGGAAAGTTGTTGTTTAGACATAATCCATCATCTTTCACATATCTTTATTCACTCCTAGCGCATTAGATAAATTTGTGTAAATGAGATAGAAATGTGAATCTTTTATGACAAAGAAAATTCTTAAAAGGAGGGGGGAGAGAGAAAAGGGTAGGTGGCAATAGAATGCTTGAATGTACAACAAAGTATAACATTTTGATCATTATAACAATGAAACAAATCTTAAGTTTGAAGCATTAATATCATTTAGAACATTTATGATCAATAATGAATGTAAGTAGAGAAACTTTTGCATACCTATAGATGGTACAAAATTTCATGGTTAAGTCAAAGCCTACCATCAAAAACAAGATCCAAATATCCATGTATCTATCTCAATCAAGCCTCTAAACCCTTCAGAGCTGTCAATTTTTCCACTAACCTATTATACACAAAAGTCAAATTTTAGAGTTATGTCACCACTAAAAATAGAAGAAACATAGCTTTGAAACCAAATCCACACACAACATAATGTGGTATTCATACAAATCCATACAAATAAACTAAACTCAGAACATTGGAATGGAAACAACTTCAAATTATGATGCAAAGCATGGATTCATGGTATAAAGAATCATTTTTCTGCCACCATAGTGAAAAGTTAGCACTTTCTTTCATCTTTGCATATTGGTTTGATGCTTCAAACGATGCATTTCTTATATTGAAAAGTGCATTACCTTATTGAGCTTCTCTTTCTTTCGAGAATAGTTTAATATTGTCTACTTAATAGGGCCAACCACGTGACGGTGGAAGCTCATTTGGCCCCTCCCCCCCTCACATCACTCTCAATTCTCCATACCCAATCATATAACATTAATAATTCATTCATCCATTAATAACATATATTATTCATTCATTAACATATAACATTCATTAATTAACATATTCACATTCATTCATTAACATATAATATTCATTCTTTTAGTTTTTACATATTATCAAAAATATGGTTGTTATGATATGATTACAATCACTTTTTTTTTTTTTTTAAAGCTAAAAAAATCTAAAGTGGAGTATCATTTTCTAAATCATCTATCCCCCCTTTAGTTGTTCTTCCCTCTACTTGTAATCTTAATGTACGCCTAGTCGTCTGCTCACAATGTGGACGCCCTGTAAGGGGAGTTTGGTGCAATAACAAAGAAATGTTAAGTTGATATGTTTTATTATTGTTGTTACAAGTATTTCATTAATTAAAAGAACATTAGAGTGGTTCTCTTTACCTAATGGTTCCACATCATGTTCCTGAACTTTTGTTATAGATTCATGCTCAACATGTTGAACACCCTCTAAATCCTGATCTGCAGTTGAAACGCGAAAGGTTACATTAATTAATACACCAATTGAAATTAAATATGTTTAAAAGAACATGAGATTGGTCCTCTTTACCTGATGGGGCCACATCATGTTCCTGATCATGCTCAACACGTTGATCATGCTCTACATGCTCTAAATTTGAAACATGAAAGGTTACATTAATTAATACACCAATTGCAATTAAATATGTTTAAAAGAACTTTAGAGTGGTCCTCTTTACCTAATGGGGCCACATAATGTTCTTGATCTTCTCTATCCTGATCATGCTCAACATGTTGATCATGCTCTACATGCTCTAAAGTATCAGGATGCACACCATGACCTTCATCTGCAGGTTGTGCTCCACCCACACCAAGCTACATTCCAATGTCATGTGCAGTATTATCATTACTTGAATGTTTAAAAGAAATAGGCATGTAATTAATTTATGGTGGAAATTAATATTGAATAGACTGCACAAGTATTCAATTTTAAATAAAATTTATTAAGTTTATTTACCTGTGTCGGATGTAGTGGAAGGTTATGTTTACCCAGTCAAGACTCTTAGTTGTTCAACCACGACTCCATAGCCTTGCTGAAAGGAAATCTTTAGGTTATCTTTGGTGGGAACTCTATTGAATTCAAAGCCCTACATTTTTGCATAAGGTCATGAATTTTGCTTCTATAGTGTGATAAAACCAAAATTGTTTTCAATTTATTATTTGGATACCATATTTCATTTATTGATAGTTACAATTCGTGCGACTAATTTCATATAACCACCAGAGCCAAGTTTGTGCTACCTGTGTTTTTCTAGTATTTCCTTTGTTTCCTTTAGTGTGTCGGAAAACCTATGAAAATTTTGAAATACATTAGATTATGTAAAAAGAAAGAATAATCAATATATAATTACATTGTTGATAGTATCACATACCTTCCTTGGCCTGGTGGTGTCTTTCCTTTTTTCTTTTTAGCCTTCTCCTTTCCATCTGACACCAAGTCCTTCCACTCCCTCTCCAGAATCATGGGGGGACACTTATACTTTTTGTTCTTCTCTAAATGTGACCTATATTGGTCCCTCACATACTTTAGATAGGTACCGACTTTCTTAAGGACCTTGGTTCAGTTGAATGTTTTATCACCGAACAAGACAACTAAATGGTTAATGAGCTCATCTTTTAAATCTTGATTTTGGGCATTCCACCATGTACGTATGGTGGGCCCAAAGAGCTCCAATGTAATATCACTTAGATGTTTATAAAAAACATTATTTCCTATAAAATGATCATGGGATCAATAGTCTAAAAAAAGCGATCAATAAGTAAATTTCAATTGGATTATATATAATAATAATTAAAACATTTTAAAGTACCTAGGACCTTCTCTATCTTTATGGGAATGAAATCCTCGGTCACCACAAATGTGACTGGAAATGTTCTCGTACTAGTAATACGGGAAGATCCAAGAAATGCTACTAAAACATCACTAGTACTAGTGGCCTCTGCATCCCCAGGTACATGTCCTGACGCATGTTCTGGCATGTGTTCACTGCCAAAGGGTGCATTAACAAATGCCTGCATGGTATGTGTTTCTGACATTTTAGACGACAATATAGGCACAGATGATGGGGTTAGATGATGTGATGTATGCGCAGGAAGATCAGGATGGACACTTGTACCAACCCCTACTCCTTGGGCAACACTTGCAGTACCCTGATCATGGCTAGGAGCATCATGAGGAGGCAAATAATCCTATAAAAATAACACATATTTTAGTTCATGACATAAAAGAGTACAAAATATAAAATCATGAATGAACTTATATTATAATTAAAGACCTCATGACAACTTACTTGCAAGTTTTGTGATCTCTCAGTCAATAATTTAACCCTCTCTCTTATCTCATTTGTTTGAGGCACTATGAATATCAACTTAATGATTTCTTCATTGCATTTTTTTTGGATCTTCCTTATCATATCGAGAGGGTTTGCTGAATAAGAAATTTTATTATCACAAAATATTGATTGCACCTCACTATGGATGCTCTTGTCTACTACTAGTGCCTTTCCTTGATCAGTCGATTGCAACAAGAATATTAAAAAATTATCAAAATTAACCCAATAAACTTATTAAAGAAATATAATAATAAAACACTTTGCTCGTATCTAATTTGTACAATTACAATGAGGTAAACGTATCAGGTAGAAGCACCTGAAGATAAATCATGATCTATGCTTTGGGCCAGAGCCTTCTCCGTACGATCAGTGTCCCGTTGTGACAAAAATTAAATATAAAAAACATTACCGAAATGAAACCAATAGACTTACAAAAAAAGAAGAAGAATAAAATGGTATATTGGAGTCATTAATTGTAGGTTGGGTAAAATGGTACATAGTATGTACCACCCCCATAGTAACTGTGTTTGTAACTAAGCAATTCAAATTGTAATTGATTAGCAACTCTTCCCCTATAGCTATTGATTTTATTGCACATATGAATACATGAATTCCATCGCATGCCTCGAATATGCATATGGGTTGCTTGTTTGTTGACCCAGGTCATGTACTATTTATAAACCCTACAATATTCCCTGATGCTTTTGGCCTTCCGTCAATGTACATAGCCACTCCTTTATTTTTATCCTTATCTTTTAGTTGTATATAATTTGCTGACAGTGCATACCTACACATACTTTGTTTATATCAAACCAATTGCATCCAATCTTTGTAACTGTAATAGGGTCCAACATAATCCATCAATTCAATAACTTTGTCATAATAGACCTTTATGTCATCCATGCAAAATAGGCCCAAACCATGTAATGATGATGGTGTTATGTGATATATCCTCTCGTTGACACAAAAATTGGTGTTTATTGGAGGAAGTTCCTTGAGTACCCATTGTTTTCGTAGATGTTTGTACCTCAAGTGAACCTCGATGTCACCTATGCTCTCATCTTCATAAGAACATGACCCTCCTTTAGCAAGAAAAAATTCCATGCGTTTACGAAATTTTCTTCTAATCTTTTGACCTCTAGTTGATCTCCCTCTTCTAGACATACTACATCTCTTGCTTTCCTCTTCTCTTCCTGAATTTACCTCACTCGAGAAAGACAGATCTGACAAATACCTATTTGGTGGTACCTACATTCATAAGAATGTTGGATGAAGTTCTTTCATGGTGATGTGATCCCAAGGTCACATTTTGATTAATCTATCATTTCATCACTAGAATTTCACAGGTTATAAGGTAATCAAGTCTTGATAGATTGCAAGTTATTGTTACTACCGTCCAAATGTGTCCATCACAAATCAAATCTACTTAACGTTTTAGCTCCCAAAATTTGTAACAAGTGTTAATTATGACTATGGTCCACCAATTACACAACCAAGGCCTCAAATGTATTCTCTAATTGTAATCAAAGGACTTTTTCTCTTCATTCAGGTAAATAAACTTAAAGGGAAACACCACCAAGTGGTTTATTGGACACCTACATGACTAAAAATAGCAAAAAATTTACATTTAATTTCCATATGTCTAAGTGGTTAATGGGGAGGATGTGTGTACTAGGCCTGGTTAAGTCATCATAAGTTTACGTTTTGGCAATAATTTTTTTTTAAGTCATATTAAATCTTCCTATGTCTAATTGCTAGGAGATTTTTGGTATGTTTTAAGGTAGGATGATTGATGAAAAATCCCAAAGACTAGCCTTTCTCCATGGTAACCAGGTACACATAGCAGTGGTCTTCTCTTATACAGTTGGACATGATTTAAAGAACTTAGTTAGGAATTATTCATTTAACCTAAGGTTTTCTCATAATGCCATCATTGGAAAAGTACGATCAAATTATTCTATAGAATTGGTCTATGTGCCTCTAGTAATCACTATAAATGTTTGTAAGGATAAAATGACTAATTGCATCAGGTAGGAGAGAATCAAATTTGAGTTCTTCAAAGATTATATTCCTTTATTCATAATTTTTAAGGGTTGTGTGTGGAGGAGGTTATCACTACCAAGAAGGGAGGAGACCTTTCCTTGTATTCTTTTATAATTTTCATTATTCTTATTTATTTTACACCTACATTTACAAATACACACACATATGCATTTGTTGTTTTCATTTATTTCTCATGTAGTTTAATGGTTTGATTGATTTCATATTATAGGTGTTGAAGACTTTATAATTTCAATTACATTAATTTATGGATATTTTGTGTCTATAACACTACAAAACCATATGCTCTTTGCATTTACACTTGCATTTAGAAATACACATTTATATACATAGATATAGATTTCTTTAATGATATGTTGCATTTATTGTTCTAGGAGAGCATCTAGTAATTGCATTTACATTTACATTTAAAAATACACATACATACATACATACATACATATATATACATATATATATGTGTGTGTGTGTGTGTGTGTGTGTGTGTGTGTGTGTGTGTACCATTTATATTCAGTATTCAGAAACAACCCATTAGGTCTGGACATGGAAAAAAAATCATAAAATCAGATCTCCCATTCATGTTTTGTTGAAACCTAGGCTTGAACCTCTCATTTCACATGCTTTCCTTCACAAAACTATTGAGGATAGTAGCTATACCTTCTTTATTTATCATCCTACGCTATATTCATGCATCCTGCAATTATGATAGTATCCATGGGGCCTCTTACACAAGCTACAGTAATCACAAAAAGTGCAAGAGCCCCTTTATATCATGTTTCAACTACAAAACCCTCAAAAATAGGGTAACTTAGATTATGATTTGTTGGTGAGCTGTATGGACAAAATCATTAGCAGCAGCTCATTCTTGGAGTTTTTTGAAAGAGAAGTGAATCATGTGGCAGTGAAGTACAAACCTTATAGTGTCAAGGTGAATGAGGTGATCAATTTTGATTGGCCAATTGATGAAGAGTACCAAAAATGGGTAAATGTATATTTAGCTAAGGAAGAGTGAAAAGGAGTAGGCTACTAACGGTTGAAAAATTAGCTGTTGCAGTTACAACAGATTCTAGTTTTGTTTTTTGGTGACAGTCTAGGCATGAAATTCTCGAAGTTTTTTGTTGTTGCATCAACTATTCTCAGCGGGCACGATGAATAAGAAGATCCTCTAGGGAGATTGCTGTTGTAACAAATTTTTGGAATATCACAAGGTAGTCCAATTGGATGGTGACACGTGTGCTTTTTGGCTCGATGCTTGTTTTCTCCTTCTTTTTCTATAAGAATGATTTCAAGGCCAAAAGTATGGGTTAGCAAGTTAGATATTTTTGGTCAAGTCTAGATGAAGTTGCAGAGAAAATTGTAAAGTCTGATGGTTTTAGGGAAAATGCAATTTAGGTTTTGACTCATTCTATAGTAGGTTTTGAATTCATGGGGATTTGATGTTTTATGACAGTACTGACATTTGAATTGATAAGATTAATTTGAACTCATGTCTCTTCATTGCATGTACGCATATCTGAATTTTGAATAAAATGATCAAGGGTTGTTTCATTCATCTCATTGTTGTGGTATGCATGATTCTTGTTTTAGGTTTAATTCAAGGAATTAATTAAAATGCTTGAATGGGATTGTAGGTGGATATGTTCTGTATAAGGATTTGATAAGTAGTATTGGGTTAGAATACATATTGATGAGATTGTAAAGCCATGTTATCAAGGATCTTATATGTTATGTGTTAAATCTATCATAAATCCTTAGATGCTTATAAATTTGACTCCTCCAATGGATATATGGAACTGATCTAAGTTGTACTTATTCGTATGGTTTAATATTTGTTTGCCTTTACCTAGATATTTCTACAAATTGCAAATCAATGACTATCTTAAACTATTAAATGTTGTAGTTATCTCATTCTCCAAATAGTTGATATTATTGATAAACAACCAATTCTATTCAGTATTATCCTATTATGTTGAGCTATTAAATGAGATTATATGTTTTTGTTAATGTTGTTTATGATGATGGTGCAAAGGTTGTAAATGCATTAAGGGATCATCCTCCCAAGTCTTGCAGAGCCGAAAGTGTAGGAGGTCTTTCAAATCCTCATCAGTTGGTCCAGGTCCTTCAAGCTGCCCTTTATTGGAATTGGAAATTCCATAGGTAGATTAGAAGATCAACCTACTTACTGTAAAAACAACCAACACCTTGCATATGTTTGTGGTGGATGTATTAAAGAAGAATTGTATGCCTCTATTTCCATTCATTAGATCTACCTTAGCCTAGCATATACTTGGGCTAAGTCTACAATTGCTTCAGAGTCATGCGATGAAGGCTATGTGTGATGAAATCCTAGACCTCAACCAAGATGTGGGTAGATTATGGGAGTTTTGACAAGACCTGAGGTTGGTGGATAAAAATGTGAAAGGCTAAGCTATTTTATTTTTTCTATCTTATCTTATACCATTTTACGAGAATGGGGGTGCCAATGTATGAGATCTCTGGAAACTAGGCAAGGAAATTGAAGGTTAAAGAGAACGGGGGTACAAAACTTACAGTACTCATTGCCCATTGGTCATTGATTTTCCCTGAGTTCCCTCAACCTCGTCCTTGGCATTGGTATTGACCTTGTTTTCACTCCTCCAAACTCTTCCTCGGCGCTTATATTGACCTTGTTTTCACTCCTCCAAACTCTTCCTCAACTCTGATATTGACCTTGTTTTCACTCCTCCAAACTCTTCGTCAGTGCTGGTATTGACCTTGTTTTAACTCCAAACTCTTCCTAGGCTCTGGCATTGACCTTGTTTTCACTACTCCAAACTCTTCCTCAGTGCTGGTATTGACCTTTCACTTCTCCAATTTGACGAGCTCCAACCTGGTTTCATTAGGTTTTACAGTGTGTTAATTAAGTTGAAAATTTTGGCACCATTTAGCTAGGTTTTAATATTCTACAATATAGTTAAGTATATATTAGCTATATTTTACATAATAAATAATATAATTATTCAACTTATTATAATTATATATTATATTCTTTAACAAAATTATTAAATACATATAAAATTATTATAATTAATAATTAATAATAAGTATATTTTTATAGCCGGTATTGGCATGGTGTGATGGTTTATAGGTGGCATTGTTGTTATTCCCACCAAGGTTCAAACCCTGTTGGGGTGGTATTGTTGAATGTTGTATTCTGGTTCATAGCTCCAGTCAAAAGCATTTACCCCTTGAATAAAAAAAAGAAAAGTATATTTTTATATAATACAAAATATAATTAATATAATATATATTTAATATAATATATATTTAATATAATAGTAATATATATTAATATGAGAGATAAAAACTAAACTTTGATTGGTTGTTTGATGTCAATAATCCAAGGATGGCATGTGTCCTTGGGGAGTTATACTCAAGGTAGCATTCCATTTGATTAAAGATATGATAATTCTCCTTTAAGACCTCTTCAATGTACCCATTGCACACTTAAGGAGACAAAGATAAATATAGGGAAGAAAATATAGAGGGAGATAATGACAAACATACAAATAGAAAGGGAGAGAAAGAGATAGAGAGCGATAGAGATATAAAGAGATAAGGATGAATAGATAGAGATATAGGGAGGGTGATTGATATATCTCTCCATGTCACTATCTATATCTCTATATCTCCCACTATCTATGTCACTCCCTCTTCCCCCCTCTATCTATTGATCTATCTCTCCCTCTCCCCCCTTTCTCTCTCATTCACTCGATCTCTCCCTCCATCTCGAGTTGACCTTTTTTTTTGGGGTTGGTTGTCAGTACATTGCTCCATAGCAATTCCCAAGTCAAAGTACTACAAATCAGATATCCATTTTGTTTTGGATATCCAATTCATGTCTAATATCTGATTTGAAAAACATTTTAAAATGTAATATTTTGGTGCTATAAATCGCATATTCAATTTTGCACACATACCCAAGAGTAATTAGGTGGAGGTAAAGAGAGAGAGAGGAGAGAGAGAAAAGGAGAGAGAGAGGAAAAGGAGAGAGAGAGAGGGGAGAGAGAATTTAGGAGGAAGGAGAGAGAGATAGAGAGAGAGGGAAAAGGGAGAGGAAAATGAGAGAGAGAGGTAAGGAGAGAGATATAGCAGAGAACAATTAAGAGGGGAAGGAGAGGGAAGAGGTACATGTATATATATATATATATATATATATATATATATATATATATATATATATATATATATATATTCAGGAGTGTGGATGACGTAAGAGTGCTTCAGGTAGAGGATAGAAGGTTTAAGGGTTTATGGGTTGAGGGGTAGAGGAGAGACTTGAGAGAGAGAGAGAGAGAGGGAGGGAGTGGGAGAGAGATAAAGGAAGGGAGGGCTAAGTGTAGAGGGTAGAGGGTTTAAGGGTTAAGGGTTTAGGGTTTAGGGTTATGGGTAGAGGGGAGAGAGATAGAGGGATTCAGTCAAAGAAAAAACCCCAACCTTAGGATTTTCCCAATACCATAAAATACTAGTAACATAAGATAGGACAAGAAAGGACAAATTCAAAAGATGCAACATACTGTGTTGATATGTCCTTCACTCTTCTTAAGAAGATCCATGATTTGTTTATAAAGGAAGTGACTTCATAGATGCATCAAGTTCAATTATGCATCTTTCAAACAGTGAGGAAGCATTTCAAGTTGTTTTCAAGCCCTTCTCACCATAACCCTATTGGATAGTCACACATCACATAGGAAGGTGAGTTGTTAGGTCACCCACATATGTGACAGGTTGTTGTCCAATAAAGATAAAATGAGGAGACTATGTGTATTTATTACACATAACAAAAGAAGAGAAATGGTTGAATCAAGGTCATGATACAAGTACAAGGACAACACCTTTTCAAGAGCTACAAGAGGCAAAGGGGATTGATATTATTCATTCACGGGTCTACTGGTGAAAGTGAATGCAATAGGTAAAGGTCATTGTCATTGATAAGGACAACCAACAATGCATGCTACTATGGTCTCATGAAGGACAACAACAAAAACAAAATCTAAAGTTACACAAGGCTCTATTCAAGGCCTTCACAATCAAACATTAGGCTAACAAGTTGCCAGATAACATTGAATGCATGATGTTTTAAGGAAAGGAATAAAAGGAAAAGACATTCAAGAAACATCAACTCTAGTTGACACAAATAATATGCCTATTGAAAACATGTCATTACAAGAGGTTTATGACATCAATGGAACCCTCATATCATGTGATAAAGATAAAATTTCTATGCTCATAGCCTTCCATGTAGGGGTTTTGGTCATCATGATTGATTCAACATGGATCATGATTGCATACAAGAAACAAAAAGTTACAAATGACAATTAAGTAGTTATGATTTAGGAGAGGTCTCATTTGGAAGCCAAGGCCATAATACAAGTGTATATGAACAAAAAATATGAGGTTATGCTACAAGAAAACCATGCAAGTTCATGTAGGACATCAAGCATTACAATGGTACAAGTGCATATGAACAACAATCAACAATCAGAAACAAGTAGTGAAGGAAGCAAAGAACAGTTGTATTTTTACCTTTTCATACCATTGATCATCCATTCCAACAATAGGATATAATAGTGAAGGAATATACTTGCACAAGGCTGTTTTAATTAAGATATTCAACATAAAAACCATAATAAATCATGGTGCTTTAAGGGAACATAACATAGTCATGAATTAAAAGAGTAGTACCATTAAAGGCTACAGGTTTGTCTTCATGTTATCTGTGAATTTGAAAAAATAAATCTACACTGGATGACAACATGACTATAGCCATGAAATGGATTGCAGTGAGATAAATAATATAAATGGTTGTTGCCACTATCTCATTTTCTCTTTGGATAGTCATTACTAAGTCCTAAAAAGTGAATAGAAAAGGGATAGGTGTCAATAATATACCTTAATTTGACAAGTTCTAGAATTTTGGTGATCTCATTGACCCAATAAGGCATTGCTTAGAAATCATTTCATATATTTTTGACAAAATCAAAAGGAGGACTGATGTATCCAATTGTAAGAAGAGAGAAATGTCCAAGAGAGGGGTAGTACCATCATCTTAGGTACCACTGCTGCAAGATGATAAATGAAAATCCTTGTGTTTGTATGCATTGAGGTCGTAAAGCATACTTTGGGTAAGGTGCATTCATGTCTTTTGGTGAAAGGTTTCCCAAGCACGAGCAAAGATCCAGTGTTCCATTAGGCTATGTTGGAACAATTATACACTAATACCTCCCCTAGGGTGTTTCCTCACATCAAAACCAATCCCTTCTTCCTATCATTTGTTGACAAGGGAAATTAATTAAAATGCTTAAATGGGATTATAGGTGGATATGTTCTGTATAAGGATTTGATAAGTAGTATTGGGTTAGAATACATATTGATGAGATTGCAATGCAATATTATCAAGGATCATATATGTTATGTGTTAAATCTATCATAAACCATTGAATACTTATGAATTTGACTCCCACAATGGATATATGGCACTGATCTAAGTTGTATGATTAAGTATTTGTTCATCTTTACCTAGAGCTTGCTAAAAATTGCAAATCAATGACCTATTTTATCTTGGGATTGTGTTTTAGTTATCTCATGCACCAAATAGCTAATAATGTCGATGAATAGCCAATTCTACTCGATATTATCCTATTATGTTGAGCTATTAAATGAGATTATTTGTTATTGTTAATGTTGTTTATGAGATTGGTGCAGAGGTTGTAAACACATTAAGGGGACAACCTCCCGGGTCTTGCAAAGCCCGAAGTGTAGGAGGATTTTTTAAAGTCCTCATAAATTGGTCTAGGTCCTTTGAGCTGCCCTTGATTTGGATTGGAAATTCCATAGGTAGATTAGAAGACCAACCTGGTTACATTGTAAAACAAAACCAACACTTCCCTCTACCCTTAACCCAAAACCCAAAACCCTTAAACCCTTAAACCATCTACCCTCTACCTTTAACCCCCCTCCCTCTATCTCTCTTTCACTCCCTCCTCTCTCTCTCTCTCAAGTCTCTCCATTCCCCCCTCTCCTCTCTTGGGTCTCTCCCACCTCCCTTCCTTTATCTCTCTCTCTCCATCCTCTCCCTCACCACTCTCTTATCTCTCTCCACTCATCTGTCCTCTCCCTCCTACCCCTTCTCCCTCTTTCTCTCACTCACTCGCTCCCTCTATCTCTCTCCCCTCCACCTTTAACCCTAAACCCTTAAACCATCTACCCTCTACCCTTAACCCTCCCTCCCTCTATCTCTCTTCCACTCCCTCCCTCTCTCTCTCCCAAGTATATTCAATATCCTATCCCTCTCCTCTCCTAGGTCTCTCTCTCTCCTTTCACTCATCTGTCTATATCCCTCCCTCCTCTCCTATATACTCTCCAAGGTATCTTCAGTATCCTCCCTCTCCTCTCTTGGGTCATATATATATATCACTCACTCACTCTGTCTGTCTCATGTTCCTTTCCCTCCCTCCATTCCTTTATCCCTCTCTCTCTCTCCGTCCTCCTCAGGTTCTCCACTCCTCCTCCACCATTCTCTCTCTCCTTCCTCACCATATCCTTTCCTTTCCACTGCCCTCCTCCCTCCTCCCCCTCCATCTCTCTTCCATTCCTCCACTCCATCTCTTAGGTCTCTCCACTCCATCTTCCAATATCCACCCCTCTCCCTCTCTCTTGGGTCTCTCTCACTCACTCCCTCTATCTCTCTCCCTTAACTTCCCCTAACCCTTGGCTTCCCTCTATCCCTCCTTCCCTCCATTCTCTATCTCTCTCCACCCTCTTGTGAATCCCTCTATCTCTCTCCTTCCCTTAACCCCAAACCTTGTCCCTCTACCCTCTCTCTCTCTCAGTCTCCCTCTCGGGTCTCTCTATCTCTCTCTCCCCTACCCTTAACCTAAACTTAAGCCATAACCCATAAACTCCCTAAACCATAAACCCTCACCCTCTTGTCTCTCTCCCGGTACTCCCTCACTCCCTCTCTCTCTCTCACTCCCTAAGTCTCTCCACTCTACCCTTAGCCCTCTACCCTTAACCCTTAAATCCTTAAATCCTCTACCTTCTATCTCTCTCAAGATTCTCCCTTCTACCCCCTCTCCCTCTCTCAGGTCTCTCTCTCTCTCTCACTCCCTCTATCTCTCTCCCCTCTGATGGGACTTTATATTTTTTCTCCTTATGTTCCAGTCCTAGCCTTCCTAGTGTTACTAGTTTTTCATGGTGTCAAAATTTTCCTTGGGTTGGTGGTTTTAGCTTTATTTTCATATAAAAACCTTTTGTTTATTTTATGCCTCGGTTGGGGTGTATTTTGATGTTACTTTTTGAGGGGTTTTAAAATGACTTATGTCCTATCGTTCCATCTAGGCTGAGTCCCTTTGTTTTAATATTTTATTTCCTCTGTAGGGTTTTATTTTCTTAAGTCTTGGTTGGCCTTGTGTTTTATCATTTAAAAACAACTTATGTGGTTGTTTACCATCCACCTAGTGATGTACCCTTGTCCTTTTAATAAATGTTTTGTTTTGCAGAAGGATGAAGTTTGCGCGACTATTGATCAACTATCATTTGATCTCAGCCGCTCCCCGCCATCCTGTGATGACCCCACCACACCGCTTTGGTTGATCATGATATCATGGGTGGGCACCATGTGTCTTATCTGGTGAGACTGATGGTGATAAGTTTGGTTGACTATTGATCAATTGTCATTATATCTTAACAGTTTCCCGCCATCGCATGATCGAAAGTTGCAAGGGTTTTACTGATCATGATATCATGGGTGGGTGCCATGTGTCTCATTTGATGAAGATGAAGGAATGAAGGAAATACTATGGTAAATTAATCCAGCCTTAATACATTAAAAGGAAAGTTACTAAAGTGTTCTTGAGGTGCACATGTTTTAAATCAATGGATATGTTATAATCTTGATGAAAAAGTTGCTCAATAGTTAATAATAAGGCTGACGACTATGTTGAAGGAACAAGATCATGAATGCTCAAGATCTACGGTTTCCCACCATCGCGTGATCCAAAGTTGCAGGATCTTTATTGATTGCAATATCACGGGCAACCACCACGTGGATGGCTAAATTTTAATTCTACATCAAATATGGTTGGAGTCATTCCTGCAGTGCGTGAGTGAGCTTTAATGGTGGATGATAAATTTGTTGGCATGATTTGATCGAGATAAAATAAATTATCCTATTTTATTTGTATCACAAAGCATTCAATTATTTTGTGGAGCAGTTTCAGAGCCGAAAGTGAAGTTGTGAATCTCTGCAGCTAGAATTTGGGACTTCTGCAAACAAAGCCGTGAGTTAATTTATGTGCTTCTCATTCATTCTGCACTTAAATTTGGGAAAAGATTTGTTGTGCTTGTCATTGAGCTTGTTAATAAATGTGTTAGGGCTATAGTTTAATTATGGTTTTGAGAAATTGCATTGTTTTTTCTGTAATTTCCTATCTCTGGTTAGTCCTAGCTATTCGAAGCGTGAAATTGTAAAAAGACCCTAGTTTTTCCAAGATGGCACCGCTAAAGCAACATTTTGGCCAAGTTGACTATTTAAAAAGAAACTTGTATGATGATTTCCTAGATCAATTTCCCTACTCAATGAATGATAGGAAGAAGGGATTGGTTCTAATGCAAGGGAAAATCCTAGGGGAAGGGTTAGTATATAATTTCTCTAACATTGCCAATGCTAGGGTTCCTCTCACAGGCTTGGAAATGTTTAGATTATGGAATGGAAAAAATAATTTTCCTCACCCCTTTTCAAATGGCTGGATGTATGATTTGGGAAAGCTGGTGGTCATAAACGTGTTCCTTGACATAGACTTACTTAGGGCAGTGGCTACAAGATATGACCCTATCACACAGGTAATCAGGGATAATGATGGAAAGGATTTGTTGAGTGTTAATAGAGAAGAGGTCCAACAGATTTTTGACTTGAGTGAACTGAGTGAGGACTTGGTTCCTATCAATCTTGAGGAAATGAAGCAGGAATATGCAAATTTGAAGTCTCTTTTTAGAGCTAAGCTGCTTCCACCTCATCTGGCTAGGGCAGGAGGTTCACGATTTCATATCAACCACAGTGACTAGGAACCTTTTAGATTAAACTGTTTTGCAAATCATTTCTTGGCCACTGTTTTTCATACATGTTCTTGGGGGTGCAAATACAATGCCCTAACTTGTATGTGACATATGACTTTGCTTCTTTGTTGGCTGAGAGGATACATGAAGGGTTGTCAAAGTTGTAGAAAAATGATACTAGCACTCAATTCTTCTGGTATTCTATGCTGATACATATGTTCTTGTTCAATAATGCTGACTTTTTCTCTCAAAATATGGAAGTAAGGCAATCAGTTGATGGAGAAAGATTGCCAATACAATTATGGGCTATAGATTTATCTTGCAATAAGGAAAGCACCAATTATGTGCAATTTGATAATTTCTTTGCTTCTAGATTGAGGGCTAGACTGATGGTGAATGTACCCAAGATCCCTGAGGAATTGCATGATTTCCTCAGGCCAAAATGGAGGAAGCTAGAATTGAAAGTTTTCCATAACTGGGGTGACATTATCCCATACCTAGTCAGCACTATTTTGAGAGTATACGATTTTCAAGGAACCCCATGTACTACCATACAATGTGCCACCAAGAGTGGGGTTTACAGAAGTTATGTGAAAAATAGGTTATATCCATGAGGACAACCTCACAGGGAAGGGTAAGGGAACATTTTTCCTTGATTATATAGTGGTGTTTGATTTTACCTTTTCAAAAGGAGGCTAGGTGCATTTTGAGAAATTCTTTTATGATTACCATTTGAGGTGTGGTCCAAAGTGACAGCATGATCCTGAGGGTTTCTTTTCCCTTTTTAGACAAAGAATAAAGGCTGAAAAATTTGTGCATGAGTTCAACTTTCCTGAGGATTTGATCAAAAATGAATTTGATCTAAATAGGCAGGAGTTGAACAAGGAGAAATGGATAGCTTATGATAAGCTATTAGATATTGTGCATAAGATGGATCCAAAGTATAATCCATTTTTGGAGTTCAATCCATACCATAAGAAGATTGAATTTCTAATGAAGGACTTTAAGGAAATTATGGGCACATTGAGGACCAAAAAGACAAATTTAGAACTGATTCTGGGTGTATAGGAACAAGGTGGTAGGCCAATTGAAACAAGGCCATCATACCAGCCTAGAGAAAGGTGGCCTATTTACAAGAGGAAAAAGGATGATAGCAATGATGAAGAGGAAGTGGACAGAAAAGGAAAGAAAATAATGAAGTTTCCTTCACAACCAAGTCCAAAATTCAAAGTGCCAAGGGGCAATTAAAATCATTGATTTAGAATCATCACGAGAAGACAGTCCCTCATCACCATCATCAGAGCCAAGCCCTAAAAGATAAAGAATTTATCAACCATAGGAGGATCTAATGGATGAAATTATTATTACTGATCAAGACATGCAAGTTGGTATGCCTTCCCCTCCTAGGCTAGCTTAATTGGTTCTATCTGATTTAGATATGAAAGGAAAAAGTGTACAAGATACAAGAATGGAACCATGCAAGGAGTTTCTAGATGAAAATACATTTGTAAAAACTCTCGTATTCTTGCAATTGGTATGGAGGATGAAATTTGAAGAATATCAAGAGAAATGTAAGAAGAGAAGAGAACTAAGGCTTGATAGGTTAGACCGGGATAATGATGAGGAGGTAAAAGTTGAATTAATGGAGGAATTTAAGAACATCACTCCTGAAGAGGGAAGACGACTGGTGAGTCAGGCTGGTGTGTTGATTCTGCCTAAATGGCACATTGCAGATGCTATAGCATTTAATGCTATTTTAAAGTCCAAGCATCCTTTGCAGGACTCTCAAGAAGAATTCAAGGTAGCATTGCAAGATTTTTCCTTTAGTGAGGATTATGAAACTTTGGCAATTTGGGCATTGGTCCCTCAAGGAAGAAAGCCAAATGTTATAGATATTAATCTAAATTTTAGAGGAGGATTAATAATAAAAATAGCTTCAGAGACCTCAACCACTGAGGCCACTAATTTGATTGTGAATGTGGCCAAATTGTCCCAAAAGACTATTGAAAGGGAGGAGGCTGGAAAGAAGAGCCTAATGGAGAAGTATAACCTTTTGATTGAGGAATACAACAAGATGCAACAGAGGAATGTTGAGTTGTAGACTGAGGTGGAAAGTTTTAGGTATAAATAGATTGGGGAGACATCAAGTGCTCTAGGGACTAGTACATTACCTTCCACAGCAGGGTCAGTGCCTCCTACTTCTCCAATTGTTTCCACACTGGGGTCTCCCAGAGAATCTTTCTCTCACCCCTCATTTAGAACAAATTGATGAAGAAACAACTCCTACGAAGAATAAACTCTTGCAAAAAATTTATGAATTGTAGACATCATTGAAGGTAAGTGAGGAGGGATCTCTTTCAAAGCAAAAGGAGATTGTTACTACTGTCTTGAGTCATTTAAATGAAAAGGTTGATAGTAAATTTCTATCTATACATTCTTTATATTCTTTGTTGTTAGATGCAATAAAGAATATTGATAGGGATTAGGAAGTAGTGATACCATTGATTGAAAATTGGATCCCTAGGGCCAATGATTTGGATATCATGTATAAGGCTTCAAGGTTTGATACAAATAGTAGGCCCCAATCATTAAAGCCTACTCAAGTGTTGGTTAAATCATTGCAAGGTTTTTAGACCCTACCAGATGATTTGAGTAGGAAGATCAGGGATTGGTGAAGAATTTTAATGATTGGGGTAACATATTGTTACCAAATATAATTGATGAGCAGGGGAAAATTAGGTCACTCCAACAGTTGCAGGATCAAGCAAGTGAAGTCATCAATGATAAAATTAAATTAATTTGTGATGAGTCAGATTATGACTTGTTGGTGAGCTGTATGGATAAAATAATTAGTACCTGCTCATTTTTGGTAGCTTTTGAAAGAGATGCAAATTAGATAGCGGTAAAATACACACCTTATAATACCAAGGTGAATGAGGTGATGATTAATTTTGATTAGCCGACGGATGAAGAATACCATAAATGGGTAACTAAATGTTTGACTGAGGAAGAGTAAAAGGAATGGACTACTAACAAGTGGTAAATTGGATGCTGCGGTTACAATGGTTTCTAGTTTTTCTTTGATGGAATTCTCGGCGAGGGTTTCTTATGGTTTTTTGTTGTTGCATCAAATTTTCTTAGCTGACACAATGAACAAGAATATTCTCCAAGGTGAAGGCTGTTGTAACAATTTTTGGAATATCACTAGGTGTACCAACTGGTTGGTGACATGTGTACTTTCTGGCCCAATGCTTGTTTGATCCTTCATTTTCTATAAGAAGGATTTCAAGGCTAGAAGTATGGGTTAGAAAGTTAGATAATTTTTGGTCGAGTCTAGGTGAATTTGTAGAGAAAATTGTAAAGTCCGATGGTTTTAGAGAGAAATACAATTTAGGTTTTGAGTTATTCTATAATCAATTTTGAATTCATGGGGATTTAATGTTGTATAACAGTACTGCCATTTGACTTGAAATGATAAATTCAAAATCATGTCTCTCCACTGTACATGCATATCCAAATTTTGAATAAGATGACTAAGGGATGTTTCATTCATCTCACTGTTGTGGTGTGTATAATCCTTATTTTAGCTTTAATTCAAGGAATTAATTAAAATGCTTGAATGGGATTATAGGCAGATATGTTCTGTATAAGGATTTGATAAGTACTATTGGGTGAGAATGCATACTGATGAAATTGTAATGCAATATTGTCAGGGATCTTATAAGTTATATGTTATGTATTAAATTTGTCATAAATCTTTAGATGCTTATGAATTTGACTCCTGCAATGGATATATGTCACTGATCTAAGTTGTACTTATCTGTATAATTCAATAATTATGTCTTTTCCTAGAGCTTGTTACAAATTGAAAATTAATGACTATATTTTACTATGGATTGTGTTGTAGTTATCTCATGCTCCACATAGTTGATATTATCGGTGAACAACCAATTTTATTTGATATTATCCTATTGTGTTGAGCTATTCAATGGGATTATCTATTATGTGTTAATTTTGTTTATGATATTGGTGCAGAGGTTGTAAACACATTAAAGGATCACCCTCCTGGGTCTTGTAGAGGCCAAACTGTAGGAGGCTTTTTAAAGTCTTTATCAGTTGGTCCAGGTCCTTCGAGCTGCCCTTGATTGGAATTGGAAATCCCATAGGTAGATTAGAAGACCAACCTAGTTATAGTGTAAAAAAACAAACCAACACCCTCTACCTTTAACCCTAAACCCTAAACCATTAACCCTTAAACTCAAAACCCTTAAACCTTCTACCCTCTATGTCTCTCCCACTCCCTCCCTCCTTCCCTCTCTCTCTCTCAAGTCTCACCCTCCTACCCCCTCTCCCTCTCTCAAGTCTCTCTCTCACTCACTCTTATCTCCCTCCCCTTTACCCTTAACCCTCTACCCTCTATCTCTCTCCCACTCCCTCTATCTCTCTCTCACTGAATCCCTCTATCTCTCTCCCCTCTACCTATTGGTTGTTTTTACTGTAACCAAGTTGGTCTTCTAATTTACCTATGGAATTTCCAATTCCAATCAAGGGTAGCTCGAAGGACTTGGACCAACTGACGAGTATTTTAAAGACCTCCTACACTTTGGGCTCTACAAGACCCAGGAGGGTGATCCCTTAATGTATTTACAATCTCTGCACCATTATCTTAAACAACGTTAACAACAATAGATAATCTCATTTAATAGCTCAACATAATAGCATGATATTGAATAGAATTGGCTATTCATCAATAATATCAACTATTTGGAGCATGAGATAACTACAACACATTCAATAGTGTTAAATAGTCATTGATTTGCAATTTGTAGCAAGCACTAGGTAAAGACAAACAAAATACTAAACCATACAAATTAGTACAACTTACATTAGTGCCATATATCCATTGAGAGAGTCAAATTCATAAACATCTAATGGTTTATGACATATTTTACACATAACATATAAGATCCTTGAGAACATTGCTTTACAATTTCATCAACATGTATTCCAACCCAATACTACTTATCAAATCCTTATACAGAACATATCCACCGAAAATCCCCATTTAAGATGTTTTGAATGCTTTGTGATACCAAAAGTAGAAGAATAGTTGCTTTATTTTGATCAAACCATGGAAGTAGATGTCATGACCACCATTAAAGCTTACTCGCACACTACACAAATGACTCTAATCACATTTGATGCAGATTCAAATATTAGTCGTCGATCCTTCACCTTGGCGAGATCATCAAATGACTGCCTTCAAAGAAAAATGACACAGTCTCCATCGTGGAAATAGGGGGCCCACCATACTACTCATTGCCAAGGAGATCCATGTGGCGCTCGCCCATGATATCACAATCAATAAAGACCTCGAAACTTTTGATCACGTGATGGAAAGCAACTGTGGATCTCAACCATCAACAATCTTGTTCATTCAACATAGTCACTAGCCTTGTTATTAACCATCGAGCACCTTTCTACTGGGATTATAGCATCTTCGTTGATTTAAAACATGTGCATCTTATAATTTCTTTAGTAACCCATGGTATAATGTATTAAAATGCATCAAAGTATTTATCATTCCTTCGGCTTCACTGGATGAGACATGTGGTGCTCACCCGTGATATCAAGATCAACAAAGACAGTGTGGTGGGGTCATTTTGGGATGGCGGGGAATGGATGATATCACACAATGATTGATCTACAACCATGCGAACTTGTCCCTCTGCAAAATAAAAACATTTATTAGGGGAGAGGGCCCAGTAGCCATGCGGGGTGCAAAATAAAAATATTTATTAGGGGAGAGGGCACACTCAATCATGATGATAATACCTAGTCTTACCACATATTTATACTATATATTGTAAATAAACAGTCCAAATGTAAATAAAGAAAAAACCAAATGTTGATAAAAAATGGACCCATACTTGAACACATGAGAACCTCTAAATGTTATATGAAAAAAACATAAATACATTCATGAAGAAGTGAAATAAGTATTTTTTTGTTTCAAATAAAATATCACAACTCTCCACTATAACTATATCATTTAAAAAATAAAATGCTCATTTAATAAAATAAGACACTCATTTAAACAAGTATTGTTATCATAGTGAGAAAATATTGTTCTTATGTGTACAACAATTGGGGTAGCAATGTACAATCATTGGATAATTTTATATTAATAGTTTTTCCTATCACAAATATAAAAGGTGAGCACAATAAATAACATGTATTTTCCCATTAAATGTTCAAAGGATTTTCAAAAAATTTTAGTGTTCAACTATTGGTCCATTTTTGTTCAATACAAGTTGTATTTTAAATAATTGTGTTGTTTTTATAACAACAAATAGATTCTTTGTGTTCAACTATTAGTCCATATGTGTTGAATATAAATTGTAGAGATATAAAAGATTTATGGTTAGCAATAAGTATTTGGTCCACTTAGGTTGTATATTAATTTTAATTTAAATAAAAATATCATATTCTACAAGCAACAAATGATATTTTTTTGGTTCAACTATTGGGGGTTCCATGATTAAGTTTTGGTCGAACCTTTAAAAATTCAAAATTTAGACACTTCTCAAAAGATCTACCGATGTGGCGAGTTGCATGATGAGTCGTGCCTCCAAACCTTAGTTATAGATAAATAAGAGACCAATCTATATTTCAAAAAAAAAATGAAGGTTCTACAATATTCTAGTCAATTGTTACTACTGGGCCCTCTCCCCTAAAGGAATAAGGGCACATCACTAGGCCGATGAAAAATAATGACATAAGTTGTTTTAACGAGGGAACACAAGACCAACAAAAGACTTACAAAAAAATAAAGTCAGGAAAAGGAAATAAAATGATAAAACAAAAAGGGGTCCAGCCTAGACGAAGTGATGGGGCTTAAGTCATTTTAAAGCCTTCCCAAAAAGTAGCAACCAAATAGATCCCATCCAAGGTGTAAGATGAAAACTAGGGTTTTACATGAAGATGAAGGTAAAACCCCATCCTTAGGATTTTCCAAAACACCATAGATGACTAGAGACACAAGGAAGGATAAAATAGAATAGAGAGAACAAAAATTTGAAGTTCCATCACTACCCATAACCCTAAACCCTAAACCATTAACCCTTAACCCTTAAACCCTACACCCTTAAACCCTCTACCCTCTCTCTCTCTCAAGTCTCTCCCTCCTACCCCCTCTCCCTCTCTCAGGTCTCTCTCTCTCTCACTCCCTGTGCATTACCCTCCACCTCTGCCTAGGCCTAAGCCTAGGCCCTTAACCCATAACCCTTAAGCTCTAAACTACCGACCCTCCCTCTCACGTTAACCCTCTACCCCTTATCTCTCTCCACTTTCCTCCCTCTTTCCCTCTCTCTCTAGTCTCACCCCCCTAACCCCTCTTCCTCTCTCAGGTCTCTATGTCTCACTCACTCTTATCTCCCTCCCCTCTACCCTTAAATCTCTACCTTCTACCCTTTAACCTTAACTCTCTACTCTCTATCTCTCTCCCACTCCCTCC
>VDFB02000363.1:11346124-11573240 GCA_007258455.2 Sequoia sempervirens | reverse complement strand
GCGAGCGTCGGGGATAAACTTTTAAAAAATTGAAAATTACACATCAAATTTTACAAGCACATGATGATACATCAAATTGTACATATTTTGTTGGATTTTGCAGTCAAATGAGTTAGTGAGAAGTGGTTAATATGTGGCATTTTTATGTGTAGGAAGAATAGATTATGATGCAACATCCAGGCATGGATGGTTTAGGAAAACTTGGATTACTATTAGGGACATAACTTGGTTGCAGATTACCTTGAGCTAGTATGAAACACTTATGGGTGTTTTCACTCAGAAGCAAAGCCTGATTATAGGAATACAAACATTGGTGGACAAAGAAAATCATAAATCTATTGTTCCAATATCAGATCTAATTTGAGGTCATGAATATTAGACAGAGAAAGTTCCTACATTCTAAAGATAAAATCATAAATCTGCTAGTCCAATTGGAGATCCAATTTGAGGTCATGAAGCTTCGACAGAGAAAGTTTCTACATTCTAAAGATAAAATCATAAATCTGCTTGGTCCAATTTGAGGTCCAATTGTAAGGATTTGTATTTTTAATTATACTTTTAGAGATTTGGATTGATACAAATTGTTACTTTAGAATTATAGTATTGCTTTTTTTCTAATGTTTTCAACCCTCATTTTAGGGAAGAGCTCTGGAGATGGTTCCTTCAGATGGAGACCACACTTTTCTGCTATAGGTTATGTTTAGAAACACCAAAAGCTTAGGTACTATCATACTTAGAGCAAAAGTAGGAGTCATGTAATGAAAAGATACTCATTTTTGGAGCTTTGGTCAAGAACTTTAAATGTTTGGCTATGTGCACATAGAATGCTCATGGAGTACAAACTTCCTTACAAAGCAATTACCACAACAAAGTTTGAGGTGAATTGCACTTGCTATTTTATGCTAATATGGATATGTTCTAACCTTAGTTAATTGTTGTAGCATAATAGATAGGCTAAATAGTTCATATACCATTATTTCTAATTCAAAATTTCTATACCTTATTCTAGGAGAAAATCACAGGGGGAGTCTATACATAAGACACCATTTTTTCAAATTCAAAATTGTCGGTTCTTTCACAACTGTTTGCTTCATTTATTTGATCTAAGATAGCCTCTCAAGTATAGAAGATGCTCTGAAAATTAGAGTAAATTCCTTTATTCTAGGAAGACTATTCAAAATCTTCCCATCATAACAATGAAGAAAAGAATCAATCATTAACTTGAACTTTGCAAGAGTTTCATAAAATTCTACTCTTCCACTCTCTTTTCCATTTTGAATTTTATTCCCAATTTCATCCATGTAGAACTTCCTCAACCTATAGATCCCACTGTTAGCCATAACTTTACCAGGTGTTGAGGATAACTTCAAGTTTTTACCCAAGCAACAATTGACAAAATTTGGCCTTACCAGATACATTTTGTTGAAAAGAGTTCCTAAGAGTATAATGCACAGTTTTGAATTAACCTTTTTGCATGAATTCCATATCTTTAATCAACTATTACGAGCTTGATGACCTTCATCAAGAACGAGCAGACCTGGGATCTCTAAAATTAGTTTTCCAATATTCTTAGCCTCTTTAGGAAGGCTCACATTTGTCTCACATGTAAAAATGCTTAATTTCCTTCTTATAAAAATAAATAAAATCATACACATAATTCTTAAATCTATGGAAAAATCAAAAGGAATACTTTTTATTTGCAATGAATCCAAGGTTAGAAGGTTTTAGATATTTTCCACTCCAAAAATAATCAATAAGAGATCCCAAGATTTCAAAAATCTCCTTCAATATTTCAATATAATGGAGAAAAGGTTTTCAAGAAAAAACACTCTTTTTCTTTCTAATTTTCATAAAATCATATCAAAATACATGATGAAATGAAAGTGACCACTTTTCACATATAATTCAAAACTGAAAATAAATATCCTATTTCAAAGTTAGAAACATTCTTAAGGTATAGGCATATACACCCTAATTAATTTTTCAAAAATAAAGTGAAAATAAAATTTTCTAGCATATATAATTTCCACATTTTAAATCCGAACACCATTTCTAAAAGAATGCTATTAATTTAGTAATGATTTAGATTACTTTCACTCATAAAAAAATATAATTCATATTATAAAATACATAAGAATACAACCAAAATTTTAGGTTAGAATGATAGACATCCATAATCACACATTTTCACACATTTTCACATCATTTACTATAGATAAATAAGATCATAAATATAAATAAACAAACCATGTATTCCATCTCTTATCAACCATCATTGGTATTTTATTTGTACTCACACACTTAAGTTAGACATCATACATATTTTCCTAATATGTAACAATAGTCAAATAATATAGTAAAATTAACAATTATTATATAATCTATACTTTAATATTAACATTTAAATTATGACATCATAATATAGTATGAAAAATAAGTATGACTTACTTTTTTTTTTTAATACATACCTTAACATAAGCATAAAATTTGGACAAGAAGGATAAAATATGCATGAATTAAAATCTTAGGAACAACTAAATAGGCCAAAATCTTATTTTTATGTTAAGTATCCTTAAACTTTTAGTCATAGGAACTTGAAATTTGATCTAGTTGAATGCATAGGAAATTTGTATAGATGTATAGTTAGGGAATGGGTTTTCCTTAGGGATTGTGACAACACATGCATCTAGTATATACTATAACACTTAATTATTGACTTAGTCATTATTTGAATGTGTATGAACTTCACCATTCTTTGGGATTGTCTTAGCATACTAAACTTATGTTTTGCATTTAATATTGGGCATGGAATTTTCGTAGGTGGTACCAACACTAGCTATAAACAAATATATCTTCTTAGCTTTAATAATTTCTATTTTGAACTATAGGAGTTTGAATAGATCCCTTCTCTTTTCTTAAAGTTTTATTATTGCACCATTTTTTCATCCTCTATATGTTGATGTTTTCTTTCCTCTCTCAAAATTAGGGGCTGCAATATTTTATTTGATTGTAATATTCTAGCTATATTTTATTCCAACTTGCTTATTTTTAATTGATAACCACTTTGTACTCATATAATTGTAGCCTTAGTCAAATATTTAGTATAATTAGTCCAAGGATAGACTATTTTGTACCTCTACTTTATGAGATCCTTAAGATACATATAGTAATGTGTAATGTAAACAATTTATATTAAGAGGGGTAAATGATTTTGACCTGGAGCTATAAACTGATGAGGTCACAAATGGGGGACCTTATCCCCCATATAAATTCTCATCAATTACACCCCTATGGGGTTTGAACATTGATGGAAAGAATACCAACAGAAAAATTTAACCATTACATACTCTTACAATTTCACATTATATTTTTTACCCACTTTATTGTCAGTATGCCTAACATTTTTGTAGGCTTATTTGGACCTTGCCTTTATTTTATTTTTCCCATGGTGCCAACTTCATTCTCTCCCATGGTCTCTTTTGTGTAATAATATGTTCCAACTATGTCTCTTAGTGTTTATCATTTCCAAGAGTTAAAAATATCCATACACTAATGCAATGTATAGACATCCACATGATATGCTAGAATCCTATGATACACTATTGCTTAGTGGCTATTTATAATCATTTCACCACTTGCTACATGTATAATTTAGTGGTAGTTTCTCTTAAGTAAATCTAAATATTTATTTCAACCTTGGAATCACCTATATTTAGGTCCCAAGATCATTTTGAATGAATCAATCTCTCAATTTATATCAATCTCAAACTATGAATGTTCCAAGATATTTTGTGAAGTATTCTACAATAGTTTTATCTATTTTTTTTGGTATTATAAATTTCTATGTGAACTACACAAACATATTCAACATTCCATTCAAGGTCTCTGAAACACTCTACAGCTAGCTTGATCTCCCTTGGATTCTCCACATAAGTGAGGGTAACTTTGTTTTTATAGTTATTTCTCCACCTTTTTTTCTTACTTCCCTTGTTATAAATCCTTTGCTTTATACTTGGAATATTTGGTTTTCACTTGTTTTCTATTGTACTAACATATCAAAACTAGTTTCTCACTCTTTATAGACCTAAGAGTGGTATCCATAACTTCTATCATTTCTTGTAAATACTAGAAAAAAATAGATAAGAGAACACACATTTTTTATATTTATTGGATGTTCATGTAGGTCAAAATAAAAAAAAAAGGGGTTTTACCATTTGTGGTAAGCTCCAAAGAAACCCTAAAATATCCTCTTATTTTAGTTTAGGTTTCATTTGGAGTTTTTAATCACATGTGGGTTTGCACTTACTTTTCCCTTTTTTCTTCATCATTTTCATTTATTATTTCTAGATCAATCTATTTTTTATTATTTTCTATATTATTCATAATTTTTGTTGTGCCTCTTTATTTTCTTATGTGTATCTAAGCATTAATTTCAAGGTGAAAAATGAGTTTACCAACATCCTATGTTTCAATAGTTGTATGAATGATAATACACTCCATATACATTCATGCATTGGATAGATATCCATGCATTATGAAAGAATCCTTAATAGAGAGATTTAACTTTTAGCTTTAAGTTCTTTTTCAACTTTCATTTACTATTTTGAATTTATTTTGTAATTTTTTTTATTTTAGTTTACAATAAATTAGTGCATTTCTATTTTCTATATTATATTATCTTAGTAAATTTTTTTTTCCAAATATAATAAATTCCTAGAATAGTCTACTAGCTTTTATCTCTTTTTCATCAAACAATGATAAAATTATTGATTTTTTTTTTTAAATAGATTCATCCTAAAATAGTGTAGGTAAAACATTTGATTTAAAAAATAAGAAAATATTCTAGATTAGATTAATTTTCAATCTTTACATCATGTATTAGAAACTCATACTGATTTCAAAAATTGATGGGATCATTAACATAAAGAGGGGTAAAAATTTATTAAAACAAGAAGAAATTACAAAGCAAGGCCATTAAATAACCTTATCAAGCTCCACCAAATGGTCCAACTATTGAGACAAAAGAGGGATAATTGACCCCAATCCACCAAGTTACAATCCTGAATATGATCAGAAGCCCATTTAGCCAAACAATCAGTAACACTATTCCACTCACGAGGAATATGAGTAAAAGTAACAAACTCTAGAGAAGCGCAAAGATGGAGAATCTGTTCAACAACCAAAGCCAAATGCCAACTAACATCAACTAACTACCACCTATTCAACAAGTTCACCACAACTTGGGAATTAGATTCACATATGATTTGGCGCCAACCCAACCGACTTGCACACTTTATAGCCAATAAAATTGCCTGAGCCTCCATAAGATTATTCATATAAAGAACCTTATAAATAGAGAAAATAAACTACAAATCCCCAAAGCTATCCTGACCAACCCCACCAATGCCAGCATGACCAGGCTTTCCACGAGAAGAGCCATCAGTGTTAATTTTAAGAACTCCCTGAGGAGGAGGGGACCATCTTCCCTCTCTATTTACCTTTGGGGTAGGATGTCAACATCTATTACGCATGAGTTGCAGTTGTGGAGGAGGGAGATGAAGCCGATTAAAACAACCCACATCACCAGGAGCAATCAAAACAAACAGATCACATTTAGCCACCACCATTTCTCCTAAAGAATGCAAAATCTTCCCCCACAAATGAGGTGCCACCAACTGCACATCTTGAAAAATCCATCGATTCCTCTCCAACCAAAAATTTCAAAATATGAAAGATGGGCCAATAGCCCAAACAACTTGAAGAAAGGAGGTAGAGACAGGGGCCCTAACCCACAGATCCACAAACTCAGCCAATCAGGAAATATGCCCATAGGGCATATTCCACACCCTCCACAAAAAATTCCATATCTCTTGAGCATAAGAACATTGGAAGAAGAGATGAGAGACACTCTCCTCCACAACACGACACAAACCATAGATTGAGGGGCCTTGGAATCCATGCTTGCATAAATTATCCCAAGTAAGACACCAATTCTGAGACATTAACCAAATAAAGAAATTGCACTTAGGCCATGACAACTTGTGCCAAACTTGCTTCCACCAAGGGACCTCCATATCCAGGATCTTGAATAATAAAATGGGTTTCTTGTTATGATTAGAAAAAATTATCCATGTAGTCACAAATATATACTTGCTCATCAAGTTTCTCAAAATGATACCTCTCTTTATAATATTTATATTGATTACATTATCTCTCCTTCTCTAATATTAAAATAACTATTTCACACTTAGTAAGGTTATGTGACATACAACAAGAGTAACATGAAGGTATATATTATTGAAATTTTGTTTCATAATTCCTTAGTAGATTATGGGTTTCCTTTTCATGTGGCTTGTCATTTTGATTTGGATTATTGAAACAATATTTATTGTAAGCCCTACTAAATAAGTTTGGTTTTTTATTACTATGATATCCAATATTATGAGATGGAAATCCTTTTTAATCCTAGGGCATGTGCTTCAATGCACTCATAAGCTTGTACAAATTATCATTAGTGGATAATGTCTTGTTTGAATGACTCTTTTTTAGTTGATCAATCTTCATATATACCTTCTTGATATGTTCTTATTAAGATTAATAGATAAATAATAAACTTTACCAAGGTTTGAGAATCTTTATCTCTAAGGAATAATTCTATTTTAGAATCAAAATCTATATAATAAACAATTAAATATGTGGACATATTACTACTTGGTCAGTATTATTGCATTCATCTTCAATTCATTTTGTTAATTAGTTATTAATAAGTTGGTTTTGAATCAATTAAAAACTAGAATTTTATGCTTCTCAAAAATAATCTTGTGAGGGATTTGATTTTACACAATTAAAATAAAAATTTAAATTAAATTTTAAACTATTTGAAATTGCAACTATTTTTATTTTCCAAATTTTATTAACTTCAAAAAATACATAAATACAAATAAAAATTAAATTAAAATAACTATTTTTTTAATTATTAATTAAATTATAATTCTAATCCTATTATTACTAATTATTATAATCCTAAAAGCATTATAATTAAGATTAGAATTAGAATTAAGAATAAGGTAAAAATAATGGTTAGAACTATTCAAAAAATAAAAATAAAATATTACTAATAAAATTCACTAAAATATGATTAATAGATATAATGTTCCAAAATTTTATTCATCTAATATCTTTATTTCAAATCTTATTCCCAATATTAATTCATAGATTTTTTTGGTAATGTCACTCTATAATTCTTTATTGTTAGGGTTAGGGTTAGACCATAGTTATGGATAGTGTTATAACCATAGTTAAGGTTAAAGATAGGTCTAGAATTATGACAATGCTTTAAAATTTATGATTAAATTAAGGGTTAGGGTTAGGATTAGTGTTAGAGTTAGGGTATGAGTTAAGGTTAGGGTTAGGTCATGCAAAGAACTAATTAACAATACTAAAACACTATAATTAACAAAACTTACATTTATTTTTATCGACATTAGTAAAATTTACATCTATTTTTTTCTAAATCTAGAAAACAATAATTACAATAGTATAAAGGCAAGTACTAGCCACTATGTGACACTTATTTAAATTGAGATGAGGATATACTTTTCTCCTTATATAAATATAACTATTCTTACAATGAACTATATTTTATTTCAAATAGTAGTTATTTCAGAGATTAAAAATTTAAGATTAGTCCTATCTAAATATTACATCCTGAATACTCATAAATTTAATCCAAAATCAATACTATAGACATAAAATTCCTTGAAATTTATTCCATTATAATATCATCACCAATGATTTCCTTGTGATGCTAACAAAACAAAACTCTCCTAATAATACCAATAACGAAAATCAAAATACAACTCTAGCCTTAATGGTGCTCGAACCATTCATAGCCAAACAACAAATTGAATTGACAATTTCTTTTGTCAATCAATTCTCCAAATACAACTTTAACACCATTTTTCAATCAATTTTCCAATACAATTAACACTAAAATTCATCCAATTTGTGTATCAATTTATTTTATTTATTCCTCATCTCCAGGCAATTTCAATTTACAATCTGTCAGTAAAGTAAAATTCAATAAATAAATTCTCTGTTTTAGTACTCCCAAACTCACTCTTTTGTACACACACTTCAATATCTGTTTATTCCTTCATCAGATATTCACATCTCTATCTATCTTCTACATCCAATTGATTTAATCTTTGTTTCCAGTCAGCCATGTTGCCCTCATTTTGAATTTTTTTTAAAAATTCTTCCTTTCACTATTTCATCAACTTTGCATTTTAACTCACAAATAATATCTTCTCTCCTTACAAACCTCGACCCCCTCGATTCCTCTTTAGGCTTCAATTAAATCTAATCATATCTTCTCTCTGGACTTCTCCTCTCTTCTTCACGTTGCTATTGGTTTCTCTCGTGTCACAGATCTCTTTTCTGTTATTTATTAGCAAATTTCTCCCTTCGATGGTGATGCAACTCATCTACCATTGGTTTTATCGATACTTTGTTTTCTTCTCTAAGAGAACCCCAAACTTCTAATATTTACCTACAATTACTCCAAAATGATCGCCTGATCCTCTCTTTTACTCTGCATTAATATCCTCTATTCTCTGGACTCTGCCATTTTGACTCTAAAAGCTTTCGTTCGTTATGTTTCCAAACATCCCCTATAACTGGCTCGATCTCTTCTCTTCATTTTTCTTTGAATTTTTTTATTATTTTCTTTTTACCTACTGCGATCCTCTTTTCCTTATCTAATGGCGTGAATAATCTAACTGTTCTCTCACTGGCTGCATGGTCCTCTTTTCAACTATTCAATTATACCTCCTCTGCGTGACCTCCTCTATCTTGCCTTCTCACTAGTCTCTTTTCATTTTCTCACCTTCATTTTCACGCAATGCAACCCTCTACATTTTCGTCCTCCTCCTATAGCCGCGACCCTCTACATACTATCTTCATTCTATTTCTTTTGGCATAAATTTCTCTCAATTGTCTTCTTTTGTGTGCTTCTTGAAGTCGCTGCCCCTACACACTCCTGGTATGATTTGTTTTTAACTTCTTTTTTTATGGTTCATTGGGCATTCATTCCCCTTGCCTCGGTGCGTCGTAGTTTTTCCTTTGGTCTTCTTACCTTCTCCCTGGTGTAGCCTTTTAGCTTCTTATATTTCTTTGTGCTTCTATCCCTTTTAGATGGCGCGACTCCTCCCCTTCTTGCTTGGCGAATCATTCTTTTTTTCTCCACTAGTTGCTTGGAAGTTTTGTTTTTGTTTTATTTATTTATTCCCTCTTGTTACTTTCCAAGATGCAACCACTTATTTTCTCTCTTTCTTTTCATAAATCCATTGTTATTCCCTCGGACCAGGGCTTAAATTTGACGGTCGACCTTGCATGTCAACAATTTTTTTAATGACGGTTATCTATTCAAAAGTGTCCTTAAAACATTATGTTATACCTTAGTGTAAGTAAAATTATATATAAATCAAATATATATATCATTATAATTCTATATAAATTTTGACAGTCTATCCAAAATCTCTCCTTTCATCTGATACAATCTTCTTAAAATTTTGATTGTATTTTATGGCAAAAATCTCTAAATACGGTCATACAACCATCAAATTTAAGTTCTATTCCCTCATATTTGGCATGATATCTTTTCATCTGCCATATAGCCATTTCCTAATTGCACCAACACACTCAGTAGGAGGGTACACATTTGATGGAATACACTATATAATTGAGGTTAGATTTCAACTTCAACATGATCCATGAAATAGCATGCATTGCCAATGGTACCTTAAGAACATTGCCAGTTCCAACATATACCAACAACAACATCTTGTCGCCTACAAAATGAATACATAGAACAAAATTGACTTTTGATGTAACTTTTTACCAAGATCTCATTTTTTCCAAAAACTAGCAAAGTTGTGCATATCAACATTATCTAGCTTCCTGCCAAGCCATTCTACCTCAAAGCTCACAGATTTTGAAATTTTAAAACTTCACCAAATTACCAGTTGATGTCGTGAAATGATTAATTCTCCAAAAAAATTAATTGTATGACTACAAAAAATTCATCATAAAATCTAGGATGGAGCCAAAAATCTTTCTATAAGAAGGTTTTCCAAGAAGCCTCACCAATTTCCTAAAACAATTGTTTCGATGAAAATTGTTTGTTGTACACCAAAACCAAAGTTCTACAAAAATTGAAAACTTGCATATTCTAACATGCCACTCACTCCAATAGCCAAGAGATGTCCAAAAAACCCACAAAACAAACCAAAACTTAAACCCAAACCTTAAATTTGTTTTTGGTTGATGCTGATCGCTAGCCCATCGAGATGCTCTTGCATCACCTTATTTTGTTGAATTTAGGGATCTTACCCAAGTTATTTTTTATCAAGTTAGGTTAATTTGAGATTCCATAGAAATCCAACTATTTGTATCTTTTAAGTCCCAAGGGTGGTCTAACAAGTTGAGCTATTTGTGAATTCCTTTTATTTGGAATTATTCTATTATTTTGAGTATGTTTAGGTTAATTTGATAGTTTATGCTGATGAAAATAGTTAAGGACATGATATTTGGATTATGAATATGTTGTTGAGAAATTTTAGCATGTAGATTGAATTATATTTGATTCTAAGTTCATCAAGAAAAAATAATATCTCATGTATAATTTTTTTAATATTTTTTTACATTGGACTAAGTAGGTTTTTAAGCATCATGGAAGAAATATTTGTGTTCCAATTATTCATGTGAGGGAGCAGGTATATAGGATGATAGATATAAATAAGGATTATTCATTGGGATTGGGTATAATCATAATTAAAAGCTATTTAATAAATTTTTAGTTTTTATCCCTATCTCTTCTAACTATTATATTTTAAAATTTAGAGAAAAAGTGAGGTTATTGTATCCCTTCTAACCATATTCTATAATAAGACATAAAATGTGTATTGATCTCTAAGGTCTACTATTTGTTAGAGAGTTCCAAGATCAAGAGGATGAAACAAACTTCCACAAGTGAAAAAAAAGCACAATAGTATGTATATCAATACAATATGAAGAGTGTGTAAATACAATGATCAAGCCTTGCATATATAGGAAAGGATGAGGAGGTAGGAAGGTAAGACTGAATGAACAACTTTTTTGAAATTTGTCATTGATACTATTGTTGGCAACATGAGTATGTCTAGGATAAGCACAAGGTATACTATTATGTGTTGTAGTGTTGCCATTGATGTCAACATTGTATCTTGATATGGAGATCATGGTGTAGATCATTTTGGTTGGTTCCAAGATTCTTTGGGGTGTTTGTGGAAGATATTTCTGCAAGATGGTTTGATTTGTTAAAGTTGATTATGATGAAAAATTGGTTGTCGATTCTAATAATTCTGTGTAACAGAGCATCTAGTTTTTGGGTTCACACTGGTCCATGAATGAACTTCTCTCTACAGTTCTAGTATGTTTTTTTTGGTTGATAGAAGCATCTAATTCTGTAATTCCATCTTGTTTTGGATTTTTTTTTGAAATTTATCGATAATAGAAGTTCAGCCTGGCAAATTATAGTCATTTCCTATACAGTGCATGTGAGTGGGAGATTTTGTAATTCTCTACAGATAGGATTTTGACTTTGCAATTTTAAGGAGATTTTGACAGATGTCAATAGAGTGTGAATTCCAATTGGCATGATGTTTTGAGGTATGCGTGTTCAAATATGGGTATACTATTAAATAATTTTTGTATTAGGTCTTCTATGGTGTTGACCTAATAGGTTTGAAGGAATGCAAAGATTAATTAAGCATTGTAGAGTTATGTGGGAGCTATTATAGGTCCATGCCGACCTATTTCAAATTATTTTAAGGACTAAATCTTGGCATGAGGTGTGTGTGGAAGGTTTTGAGCCGGAAAGTCATATATTGTCTATTTTGTAGGATAAATCTAATTAGGTCAACCTAATTGATGTTACACTTAAAGAAAATATATAAGCTATATTATTTTTGATGTTTTGATAAAGGTGAAACATGTATATTATGTGAATTGAGCGAATATTACCAGACAGTGCAAATTTAAGTTGTGAATGTTGAGTAGAATATTAGAGTGATGCAAATGTAGAGGAAAGTAGTGTTATATTAGAGTCAAATGAAGTGTGTAAAGTTAGTTTATTGAGCTTCATTGGAATTGTAATTCATGCATATGATAGATGCAATTGTAATAGTTCAATCTGGGTTGTGAGCCACAAACTCTCTTCTATTTCTTTTTCTCTTAGTGGGAAGTGAGTCCACTTGGACAGTGAGTCCACCTAAAGTGAACACTTCTGTAAATATATTATAACCGGTTATAATATATTGTGAGCTAATCTTCACCATGGTTTTCCCCATTTTTGGGTTTTCCATGTAAAAATCCTAGTGTTCATGTGTTATGTGATGTTGTTGAATGTTTCATGCTTTATTTCATTTATTGCAATTGAATATACTAAGTGGATTGGTTGTTCAAGTGTTTTAATGGTTTAAAAGAATACTGATTCACCCCCCTCTCTTAGTATTCCACGTGTTCAACAATTGGTATCAGAGCTTGGTTCCTTGGAAAGAGCTTAACTTCTTGGGGAAGATCTTGGAGGTTGAACACATGGCTACTAGAAGACTACCTACTCCTATGGAAGAGATTCCTATTATTAGATTCATAGAAGAAGAATGTATGCTTGAAAAATATGGAGAACTCAAAGTTACTCTTGAATATCTTGAAAGGGTTTGAAGGTGAAAATAGAGATATGAAAGAAAATGTCAAAAAAGTAGATGAGTGCATTAGAAAATTGAGAGAAAAAATCAAGAAGTTTAGAGAAAGGCATAAGGAATTTAGTGAACAATTGAAGAAAGCAAATGAAACCATCATTGGTCTGAAGGTGCAAGTTGAAAAAAAGAAAAGAATTGAAGAATTTCTAAATGCAATGGTGAAAAGAAAATATGAGGAATGCATGTAAAGCTTGAACAAGAAGTTGTAAATATGATCTATTAGATCTAGAGAAAGCAAAGAGTCATGAAGAAAAAATCAAGACGAGTTCTACAAAGCTTGATGAAATGACTACAAATAAGAAAGGCTCTAATGATAAAGAAGGTTTAGGATTTGAAAAGTATGAAAGTTCAAAATTAGATTAGACATCAAATGCTAAAGATAAGAAGAACAATGGAAAGAAGATCCAAAATCAAAGGAATGAAGCTAGAAGACCACCATTCAAACTGTTGGATCGTAAAATTCCCAGCCAAAATTTTGCAAAATTGATGAGGAAATGGACTGCAACACTTAGAAATGTATTTGTAAAAACCGCCTCAAAGTGCCTACTTTAAAATATCATAATTTAAAGCCAGAGCAGTTTCATGCAAAACCACCTTGCAAACATACTTGTCTACCATATGTTAGTACATATGTCCAGTTTCAGTTTCCCATGGTTTGATTTAAAGAGATTTTGAAGTAGCATATTCAAGGGTTCTTCGAAGGTTTATTGTCTACACACAGTAAAATCTGCCAAAAGGGGCTAACTTTGGAGGGAAAAATTTATCAACTAGAAGATTTTCATGGCGAGCCAATGGGTGTCTTGAATTTTCCCTATCTCAATCTACCTCCATGCCAATTTTTAGGGTCATAGCATCCAATTTGGTAATTTTTCAAAGCCCAAACCAAATAGGTTTTACACAATTTTGACATCTGCACTTTCAGAAAGTTCTCACAAAGGGTCAAATTTGATGCTTGATATTTGGTGAAGGAAATAAAATAATGGAAAACCCTCTTGCACACATGTTCATTTTACCTAAATGAACCAGTATCTAGGGTGGAAGCTTCTCATAATCACATTTGATATTTTTTACAAAATAGCAAATGATGGGTTTCAGTTGAGTTTAACAAGTGTAGTTTTTCAGAAAATACAGAATAAGCAACTTTGGACATTTATAGTTTGCAATTCCAATAACTTCATAGAAATTTTTCTTGCAACCACACTCTGCTACCATCAATTAACATGTTGGTGCATTTTCATGGCTCAAGGAGAAGTTTTGATCAATTTTCTGAGGTGATTTTAGAAGCTACTTGACATATTTCGATCATAGTGCAAGTTCTCATATTTTGATAGATTAAGGGGTGTGAATTTAACGCATTATCTCGCATTTGATAATGTTTACAACACTTTGGGACATGTTTCAAACTCAAGAAATTCCTGGAACTTACATGAACTCTACCAAAGAAATATCTCTTTACCTATGCTATGTTAGAAATTGCTTAAGAAATCCAAACCGTATGTTGATGGTGTTTTCTGCACAGTAACAACTCAGATAGAATGCAATATTCTATCTCTCTTGAAAGGTTATTTTCAACAATAAATCACTAAAAATCACCTCAAGGTCTCTTGGGTGTCAGGTCATGACAATGCATAAACAACTCAGATAATATGTGAAAATGCTAGTAATCACAAAGGGACCTTACTACAAGCAGATTGTATCTTTCAATTTATCAGATTTTGCAATATAATGATCTCTAATCCTAAATCTAACCAGATGATAAAGAAATAACAAAAGATAAGGGTGCAAGGATATGATAAGATCTAAACTATTGCTAGAATGAGTGATGCAAATAACAGATATCTAGAATGGACCAATCTCAAATAACCAATCCTTGATCAACCCACAAGGAAATCTCACAAGGATAGTGCAATCTTCTAAAGTTTGTAGATTTTCAAATCATAGATACTCATCCACAATCGAACTTAAGCACAAACGAATATAAGGTCCAGGTTGACTTCACCAGCCTACTACAATCAGATAGTTACTGGGAGTAAAGACCAGAGATTGCTACCAACATTCCAAATATAAGATCATAAACATAATTCATCAAACTAAAATTTACTTACTTCTGAACACTAAGCCCTAAATCTTCAAGCAATTTGAAAGATAGAACAATAAGAACCATGCAAGATGAAATAATACAAGAGATTTCACCAGGAAAACCACAATGCCCTCTATTATATTAGATCACCAAAATGCTGCAACAATTCAACTGTTCTGATACAATATTTGCTTCAAGAAATTGAATACTACTCCTACTGCAAAATGCTCTAACTCTTCTCTACCCTTACTTATCTCTATTACTTTCTAGCTAACCCTTTACAATGAGGCAAGAATGCCCTTTATAGCAAATTTCAGGATATGTCGGCCTAGCCAAACATTTTTACAAAATAAGAAAAACCGCCCAAAACAAGTCGGCCCTAGGAATTCAAAATAAGGCACACATTAAATGCCATCCACCATCAAGGTCGGCCTTGACACAATCCTCGATGCAATCAGGTCCAATGCATGCCCTATGATAATAGGGAAGCACAAATCTCAAAATGGCATTAAATACCACCTTCCTTATCCTTGCTCTGGTCCTGAACTCTCAAAAATAACCGATCCAACTCGATGACAGGTGGCAAAGGCAATACCTTAAGTCGACATTGAATAGCATCAATTTCCTCCTTGGACTGTTCAACAATCCTATCCCAGTCATCCTTATGCACTTGATATCTATCCATTACTGCCAAGTAGGTGGCTACATCATCCAATTGGTGGCTAGTCATAGCACTCTCAGCATCCGGAGCATAAACTTCATGCCACCACTCTCTTAGCTGCTCTAGACTCAGATATTTTGGGGCGATCTTTCTCCTTCCGGTCATGACCTCAAAGAATGCAATGCAGCCCTCATAAACACCAGTTAGATCACCATCAATTGATTTACTTTGCTTCTGGATCTTTTTCATAACCTTATGTCGAATCTACAGAGCCTCAAACCATTCCCATGGCTCATTCACCCTAGAAGAAGGAAGAATTCCATCCACAGCCAGCTGTTCCTTACCATGCTCCATGATGACCTTGGATTTCTGCAGCAAGAGGTCAATGTCCTCCTTGTCCTGAGACAACACACTCTCCAATAGTTCCTTGGTTTGGACTGCATCCTTCCCAACTGATAGGATGTCCTTGATTGCATTATCTCCTTTCATTTGCACATCTTTCAGCCAATCTATTGCAGCTTGAGCAGTAGCCTTAATTTTCTCAATCTCAGAAATAGTTTCTTTAGGTAGGAAGCCAGGAGTAGCTGAGGAAGAAGGGTGGAGAGATTGCAGAGGTTTAATTACCTCTTCGAGGCATTTTTTAAGTCTTTCATTTTCTTTCCTCAGCTCATGCTTAGTCTGAGTCTCCTTCCTCAATCTGCCTATGATCACAACACTGGACCCTTCATACTCCTCTACATCTTGCTCCATGGATGCCGGTCCAAGGTTGATCGTTTGCACACTATAATCCTGACCAGTGACTTCTTCCCTAGTCTTGCCTGCAGCAGGGGTGGCAATGTGGATGACTCGATTATGGGCTTCATCTCTCTCCATCTTTGAGACTACCCTAGCTGCCTTCTTTTTCTTCCCTTTGCCGATCTTTGACAACATTTCATCCCAATCCAAGGGAGTATCCTCAATAACAACCTGCCTCTTCCTTGCAATCTCTTTTTCAAGCCAGTCCGGGGCTATAGGCTCTACCTGGATTTCTTCTATTTTTTCTTCCTCCTATTGTTTTTCTGGCATTTTATCCTTTTCTTTCTCAGGAGATTGCTCATTTTTGTCACCCAACTCGGGTTCATCTTCTTGTTGCATGGGTGATGGGGTTTTAACAGGGATGTCTTCCTCCTTCCGCTCTGGTGATCCATTTCCTCTGTCACTTTCTGAAGAATTTTCATATTGTACTAAAGGAGAAGTATGCCTTTCCTCTTCTTCTGCTCCGAGCTCAGCTGCCTCATCAAAGAGTGTCCCTTCCTTGAAAAGCTCCACCTCTTCGCTAGTTTCATGCTCCTCTAGAATTTCCTGTTCAAGTGCACTCGGTGGAGGAGAAGCAACCTTGGGTGGTTCCGTGACTGGTGACTTTGGTGGAAGATCCATCTTTTGCACAGTGTCCTTTGGAGAGGGAGTCCTAGATCTCCTCATATAAACTTTGGTCCTCTCTCCTCCTAAACTCTCCACATCAACGTTAAGGGGCTCATCCTTTGATGCATCTTGACTCTTCTTCTTTGTAGCCCTTGTTGTTCTTGCCTTCTTCGGTGGTGGAGGAACATCCTCCTCTTCTGCTTTTTCTGACTCCTCCTCAACAGAGGACTTACTAATCTTCAAAGTCTGCCATCTCCTCTTTCCTTTTGGCTTCCTTTTGCTTCAAGCTTACCTTCTTTGGGGCCTCTAATCTTTATCTTGAAATGAGAGCTCTTTATAGCTTTCCCTTTGGGGTCATCTTCCCCAGATTCCTCTGAAGTAGACATGGGGTTAAGGTCTCCCATCAAATTGAAGGTACAGGTTACCTTCTCATTTTCTAGTTCCCAAACTTTATGCTTCAACCAAGAGGTGGTGAATTTCATGATTGGGGCCATTAGGTCCTCCAACTCTGTGACCTCATCCTCATTCCAGTTGATATCCCCGACTGGCCTATCCTTCACAGCCTCATAAGCATGATCCTGTACCAGGTTTCCATCATCCTCCAATTGGTTGGGGATCAACTTCACATTATATTATCTGATTGCATCAATAGGGAGCCTGGAATACCTCTTCTTTCTTGCTTCAAGGTCATCCTTAATGTTAGCCCAATAGTCTTCTAGGTCATCCTTATGCCGATATTCCCTAGTGGCCTTCTTCTGTGCCTCTCCTGTGATGTCAAAGTTCATCCTTTTGGAATGGAAGGAGAAACCATATGCAGCCAATTCATCTCCTACAGTGTGCACTAATTGGATGGATGGACACATTTTTGCTACACCAATTCCAAGGGGAAAATCTCCACCAAAGCCTATCTTATGCTTTTCCTTCTTCACAATGGCGTCAAATTCACAAATTTGTCTCACAATCTCTAACAAAACAATGTGAACAGTAGGATACCGAGGTAACCTGTAAGGAGCGACCGGGCATCCATCAATCCTAAGGTAGGTGAAGGTGGGAAATTGAATGAACCAAGCTCCATAGTTCTTTATCAGCCCTTTGGCTCCATCTGATAGCCTCATATGCTTGGCATTCTAGAGCATCCTGGTGATATGCATCGTGAAGGCATCATTGGCTCTCCGATAGTCCTTGTGTCCCAGGTGCAGTTCTGGATAGATCTCATAGATTATGTCCTGTCCCAATGTCCCTCGTGGATTCAAACCCCTGTATGGGTAGAATCTAGCAAGCACATACATGACATAGGAGGACATGGTGAATTTCTTAGTCTCTAGGACACTCCTCAACTGCTTATCAATCTCAGAGCTAATAAGCCCGACCCAATGGTAGTTGCTTCCCTGTTCAATTTTGGTGATCACATGGACCATCCAACTCTCTAATATTCCGACCGTCTTCAAACTAGCCACCCTGCTCAAGAATTTTATGGCATCATAGACATCTGACCTGAATTTGACCCTGTGCAACTGCTTGGGTAGTTTAGAATGATGTGACTTCAGCTTCTCCAACCAAGAGTTGATTAGTTGTTGAGATTTAATTGGATCATTCTCATAGTATGTTCTGGCCAAGTCCATATTTAGAGCACACATTGAGGACAGATCAGGCATGTCAAAAGCCTAGGCAATAGAGACAGGACTGAAGTTGGCCAAGACCCTTCCCTCAGTGCTGACCACCCTTTGTGTATCAAAATCATACTGCCGGGCACATTCAAGTATTAGTTCATAGCACTGGATCTCTGGAGGAAATCCTACCACATGCACCAGTCCAGACTTCATCATCCCATTCCTTAGGGCTGACAGATCCTTCTCAGCCGTCCTCTGTTTAAACTCTTCATACCTCCAAGCCCCAACATTAGTGTCAGACACCTCAGACCATATGGAAGATACCTTACTTTCAGGGAGCTGACTCTTAGTATCCAATTTTAGCCTTTCTGCCTCTAAGATAGATGACCCTTCCATATCACCCTTCGATTTCCCCGCAGTAGTCTTGCTTGATTCTGCCTACATTCACAAAGAACGTCATGAGTATTCAATTATCATTTATATTCCAATGAAAAGATCAACATAAACCATATAAAGCAGTTAAAATCCATCACGAACTGCTAATCTTTGAAAATCTAGAGAAATGAAGCAGTTCGGGAAAACCATGTAAACTGGGAGAATCTAGTCGGGGCGGAATTTTGGAGAAATCCGACTCAGACGGATTCCTTTCGCCAAGACATCAAATCATTAGTACGGACAAAAAATCATAAGGTAATCATGAAATTCATTCATTGGCAACAAGAAAATGGCATTTAGCCTTTACTCCGTTAATCCTATCTTCAGAAAATTGGAAGAAGTGCAACCAAACAGGAAAACTGGAAAAGTCCGAATGGGATGGATTTTCACGGATAGTTAGAAATGTTTCAGGAATTACTCCACTCTGTAGAATTAGCTCAAATCGGGAAAATCTGGGTGTGCCGAAATTCTGCGGACACCACGGAAACCCGACGAAGGACAACTCGCAAACTGACGATTAAATGATCATGTAAAATTCTTCTACTTGGAGTCTAATGGTTCAGAAATCGATGCCAACCGACAATATTCAGAATGCAAAGGATTTCAAAGTCCCAAAGCTCTCAAAGGACAAGTCCTTATGGCAAAAAAACAATGCCCTAATTTTGATGAAAAAACCTTCCGCCATTACAACCAGGGAAAACTTCAAGGTTGAAAATATTAGCTAATGATTAATCTATAGCACCCCGGATCCTCACAAGGCAAAGATCAGCATAATGCAAGGGGAAGATTGACAAATCATCATAAATCCATTATTCTGGGCTGAACACCAAGGAAACCCTAACCTCGCAGATGGAAAATTTCGTACTAAAAGGGAAAACAATCTAACCCAAAACCCCCTCCAAACGGCCGCACGCACTATCTAAAGGATAAATACAAGCATATATGGCGTGGGTGATTAGGTTTTTACAGAAAATGAGTCCAACCCTAACTCAATATAAAGGAAACCGCGGCTAACATGGGTCGACACGAAATGACCACCAATCAATATGGAAGACCTCAATCATTGCGTAAACAAACAAGATGGGCTATTCGATAACATACCATGGATCAATTCAGTCGAAACTCGAGGTCGAAGAAGCAACCACTAAGCAAACACGTCCTAGCAATGGAAACCTCAATCAGCACCATACAATCCATGCGCAAGCGACACAGGATCAACGCTCAAAGCTTGAATGAAAGCTCTCAATCGCCAAAGCAGCAAGCAAATGAATGATAAAGTCAAAAAATGATGCTCAAAAGGTTTTATGTCCATCCATTTATGCGTCTAAGCAAAGGTACCTCAGTCATTAATGAGGGACAAGACACTTCTGACAAATCCAGAAACCTGAGCCCAAAACGGAATTTCAGAAAATCCCAAGATACGCAGAAATCCGGATGAACACAAATTTCACGGAAAAGCAGAGACCGGGCATATAACGAAGTTCAGGATTTTGGTGTAGACCGGGAAAATTCGCTCGAACCAGAAATTCCTAGGATCGGGTGAAAACCCGGATTCGAAAAATTTGGCCAGAAACAGACAAAGAACCAGGGCCTGGGGAAATCCGTCGGAGCCGGAAAATCCCGAAGTTAGATGAAAACTTGGGTTTTGCTTAAAACTCAATTTTAACCAATTCAAACCTCAAGGCAAGGTCAAAGTTAGCAAGACCAACATATCAAGACCCCAAAAAGACAGATCTAATAAAACAAAAGGTGAAAAGACATCTGAAAAAGAGGGTCCCTACTCCAAGTGGGGCGTGTGTGCAAAAAATTGCACAACAAATGGCGAATCTGCTAGGAAAATGCTCTTGAGCATTTTGATGACAATCTGGAATCAAGAACCTAGAACCTATGGTTTCAACTCAGATATTCCAGCCACCACCCGTGCTAAAACAAAGAAGCTCCTAGTCATTCAAAGTTTCCTATACCAGAGTCAAAGTGTGTGCATATGCATTCATTACCTACCCTTAGTTGCACCAGGAACCAAACTTAGTATGAACAAGCTACGTAAAGATTCATACTCTAAAAGTAACCTGGATAGAGCCTCGCTACCAGTCAGGCGTCCATAGCCCCAACGAGGTTATCACTGTGATTCTCCTGAACATAACTCTACTGCCAGCCAGGCGTCCATAGCCCCAGTAGAGATATTCAGATCCCCTCGATAAGTTGAATTTAAACCTTTTAAGTTTCAATATTTTCTCTTTTTTTTTTCTCTCTTTTTTTCTTTGATGATATTTCTTTCTTTTTCACTCATTTCATTCAACCTATGAACAGTGAAGTCCACACTCAGGGCTGAGAACCACAGTGGCACTAGAGCAGAAAAGGATTTTTCACCTATCCAGACCTTATGAGGATCCTCTACAATTTCAGGTATATTAAGAATTAAAAGTATAAGACCCCAATATATTCCTGTTCAAACTAACTAGAAAACCCTTTGCCTCAACATAAGGATGAGTGACATTAGATAGAGAGTTTGTACCACAGTGTCCTAGAAGGATGATTAAAGTTTGTAAGGGAAATACCAAGAACATCAGACCTACTTTGTCACCATTGCCATACAGATGCACCCAAAGATCCCAAAAAGAGAAAGAGACCAAGAGCAAGAGCAACACAAACGAAAACAAACAAACCAAAGCAAACCTATTCTAACCAAAGCAAACAAGCAAACCAACAGGAAACCTATTCTAACCAAAGCAAATGAGTAAACCAAAAGGAAACCTATTCTAACCAAACAAAACAATAGAAAGCAACCTAAACTAACTATATACAAAGCAGGGAGCTAAAAACAGCTCAGGACTGGAAATAATGTTTCAAATACTGCCCATTGACAGGCAGTGGGATATCCTCTCCCATGAGAGTCTTCAGACGGAAGCCATTATCTCCAAGTATTTCAGCAATCTGATATGGGCCAAGCCACAATCTATCAAACTTATCATGATTACCTTTCTGATCATGAGGTTTATCCCAATATAGGACAAGGTCAGAAATCCTGAAGGCTTTGACTTTAGCCCTCCTATCAAACCATCTCTTAACTACCCCCTAATGCTTGGCAAAATTCTCAAGGGTATTATCTCGTTTCTCCTCAAGGTGGAGTAGTTCTGTCAATCTAGCCTCACTTCTGTCCCCTTCATCATAAAACTCATTTATAAATTGTAAAGTTGGGATCTTGAGTTGGATGGGGAATAATAGCTCTAGACCATACACTAAGTGATAAGGAGATGTTCCAATGGATGACTTGAGTCTTGTACGATCTGCCCAAAGGGAAAACCGAAGCTGGGTATGCCAATCTTTTGGATTCCTCTCTAACAGCTTACGAATGACAGTTAATAGGTTCTTATTAGATGATTCTACTAAGCCATTTCCCTGGGGATAATAGTTGGATGCAAACTTCATAATAATTCCATGATCAAAAGCCCAATTTGAAAATTTTAAAGATGCAAAGGCAGGACCATTATCATAGACAACAGCAATAGGGCATCCAAATCAATTAAGAATAGCAGATTCTAGGAAATCAATCACTACATCTGTTGTGCATTGCCTACAAGCAAAAGCTTCAGTCCATCTTGTAAAATAATCAGTAATAGTGAGAATGTACCTGTGTCCTACAGAAGATGGTGGGTTGATGGGACCTATGAAATCCATACCCCACTGAGCAAAAGGTCTTACCTCAGTGACCGGTTGGAGCGGAAGTGCTGCACACCTTTCTCTTGTTGCTGAAGTCTGGCAAGTATGATAGGTCTGTACATGATGGTAAACATCTTTGAATAGCGTAGGCTAGTAATATCCTGCCCTCAATATCTGGTTTGCTGTGGCAATTGCAGAGACATGACCAGTACCATACTTCTCATGAAATTCATTCATCACTCTTTAAGCTTCCTGTTTCCCAAGACACCTCAAATAAATGCCTTCATGATTTTTCTTATACAGAACAACTCCTTTCAACATGAAACCATCACTCTTCAATCGTAGAGCTCTCCTCTGAACAATAGTAAGATGACCTGGAGGTCGCTGATTCAACAGATAATACACTAAGTCATCATACCAACCATCCGAGGAAATCTCTTCAATATTATAGTTCTGAATAGACAATTCAGGGCCTATTTCTGCCATAGTTTGAGTGAGTCCTTGTCCTCTCACTAGCTTCATGGGATAGATCTCAATATCATACTCTTGTAGCATTGTCACCCATTTAGCTCTGCACTCACCTAATTCATTCTGCATCAGGAGTAACTTAACTGCAAATTTTGGAACAATTGCATATACCTTATTCCTAAGGATGTAATGCTTGAATTTCTTTACTACTCTGACCAGGGCATATGCCTGCTTTTCCACACTTGGATATTTCAACTCAACATATTTTAACGGTGCACTCATAAAAGCAATAGGATGCTCATTTCCCTCATCAGTCTTTTAAGTTAGCATTCTAGCACATGAGTGGTCCGAAGCAAACAAATAGATATAAAAGAGCTTGTTGTAATTAGGACTTACCAATACTGGAGCATCAGCAATGGCCCTTTTTATCTCTATAAAATCCTCTTTCGCTTCTGTACTCCATTCGATCTTGGCATCTTGTTTCAATATTGCATTTAATCGTTTCACAATTTTAGCAAATCCAGTAATGAATTTTCGGACGAAGTTGATCTTGCCAAAGAAGGACTTCATCTCCTTTTTGCTAGCAGGTGACTGAATCTTCAGGATGGCCTCCACTCTCTCTGGATCTATAACAATTCCCTTTTCTGATATGACATGTCCTAGTAGCTTTCCCTCTGTTACTCCGAATATACACTTCTTAGGATTCAGGGATATGCCAAATTCTTTGCACTTTTGAAATACTTTATGCAAGTCTGAGATGTGATCCCCTCTATTTTTTGAAAAAACAGTCAGGTCATCCATATAAATGATGATGCATTTGCCTATGATATCCTTAAAAGCAATATCCATAGCCCTTTGAAATGTGGCCACTGCATTAATGAGTCCAAAAGACATCCTCCTGTAGGAAAAGGTACCCTATTTGGTTGTAAAAGCAGTCTTGTGCCTATCCTCATACTAGACCATCACTTGATTGTACCCTGAATAACCGTCCAAAAAGGACATCATCTGGGATCCATTAACCACTTGAAGCACTTCATCCAACGAAGGAACTAGATAGTTGTCTTTTTCTGACGATCTGTTTAAATTTCTGAAATCAACACAGATTCTAATTTCACCATTCTTTTTCCTTACTGGGACCAAGTTTTCCACCCATGTTGAATGTCTAATAGAAAATATGATTCTGGCGGACAGTAATTTCTAAATTTCTTTCTGTATGATTGGTTCCAATAATGCATTAATTGGTCTCTGCCTCTGTCTGAACGGTCTAGCATCTGATTTCAGGGGTATAGTATGAGTTATGATTGATGTATCATAAGTTTTCAAGTCCTCATAACTCCATGCTACTATATTTGGAAAGTTGTGTAAGGCTTGAATTATCCCTTGTCTTTCTTCTGGAGTGCATACCTTGCCAATGAAAATATTCTTAACATTGTCCTCAGTTCCTAGATTGTGAGTGTCACACTGTCTGCTGATTGATTCTTTCTTCGACTCTTGTTCTTGATCCTTGATCTTATCCATATCAAAAATTCTTTCCAACTGTACCATTCCCCTTGGAATAGTATTTGATTTCAGATTTATCACACCCTCTAAATCTAGTTTTGCTTCCTGGAGCTCTGTCTCATTAATGATTTGAGAAGCAAAGACGTCTGTATTTGTGATAAAATCCAGAATATGTTTATCATCCTCAAACACCTAAAAGTTGGTGACGTTATCCAGAACTGGTGGCATAGGAGTCAATTCTATAGTGAATTTCTTCAATCCTGACAAAGATAAGGGCTGCAAAGTGCTCGCTGCTTGAGCCAGGGAGTCAACAGTTTGATTCTTCTGCCGTGGTATCAATTGGATATTGAAGGCATCAAACCCCTCAATGAGGTCCCATACTCTATGCCTATAATTGGTCGTTCTTCTATCATGACATGAATATTGTTTCCTTACTTGTTTAACCACTAGTTCTGAATCACCAAAAACTTGTAGAATTTTGACCCTTTTCTTAAGTTCCATAAGGAGTCCATGAATTAATGCTTCATACTCTGCTACATTGTTGGTACAATGGAACTGAAGCCTATGGGCTGCAAAGAAATTCTTACCTTTTGGACTGATCAGTTCAAACCCTACCCTAGCTCCATGCTTGGATTTGGATCCATCAAATTTGAGAGTCCAACATTCAGCAGTGGTATTCCTCTTCATCACATCTTTTGGCTTAATATTGCTAGATAGTTTTTTAGATGACGTGGACTCCTTTCCTTGATATTCTTCCTGAGGGCTCTGTACATCTGCTTCGTCTGCCAGGATTGGATTCATACATTTCTGTACTTGTTCTACCACTGTTTGGCACAAACAACACTCCAACTCTGAATGGGAAGCATTATGAACTCTACACCAATTTGGTAAGAGCAATTCTTCAAAGCTTGTCCTTCTACCTAGGTGAGTTTGATTTTCAACACACTGCTTGATGAACTCTTGAAAGCTATCTAGTAGGCTGATTTGATTATCTTCAAGTTTTTCTTCAACTGATTCTGTCAAAACAACACCATGACTAGATTCTTTCTCATCATCGATAGGCATCATATGTAGCATTAACACCTCTTCTGAGTCTAACTCCTCATATTGAGTTGATAGCATATAATTTCCCATGCCAGTTTCTGATATTAGAACTTCTGTTGAAGTCTTTTGGTATTCTGTGATCATGTATTTCATTCTTGGCTCTCTCTCAATTCTGATCTGATTGGGCACTCCCTTCCAGAGAAGTCACATATGAGAATGGTCAGTAGACACATAACCATTCAGAACCTTAGTAAAATCTCTTCCTAGGATCAAACCATATGCATCAGGGATATCAGCTACCTGAATATTGATAACTTGTTGAATCCTCGGGTCTAAAGCTACTTGCATATGAATCATATTTAACTCTCCCACAACATTTACCTCAGTTCTATCCAGCTGAGTCACCTTCTTCTGAGAGTCAGCAGGTGTAATCCCTAAAACTCTACAAACTCCAAATGACATCACATTGGTGGAAACACCAGAATCTAGCAAACAATTATGCAAATTCTTACCAAATATAGGCACAGAAATCAGAAATGGTGGGGTTTCTGTCTTCCCTTGGAACAAAGTTGGCTGAGTATCTACCTGGGCCACTTGAGTCTTATTCTTTTCTTTTCCTTTGTCTCCAAAGGGAAAATTAGTATGACCATGAGCTTGACTTTGTGTCTTCACAAACTGAGAACTAGAAATATTGCTGATATCTTCGCCAGAAGGCTTATCCAAAGACACTGAACGTGCATCATAAGTACCTAAAATTGCCTTCCTAATTGTAGGGAATCTTAATAATTCAAATGCTAAAAGATTTACCTTTAATTTCTTAAATTCCTCAGTAACATATGAAGCCATCTACTCCTCACTCATGTCAGTAGAAGCCTCCCTAGAAGGTTCCTCTACCTTATCCTTGTTTTCTTGAGCAACCTTTTCTTTTTGTTGGTCAGTTTGAGCCTGTCTCTCCTTTGAGAGATACTGTTTGGAGACATGTGGATAAGACGGATTATTGCTAGCATTAGGATCTAGAGGGGTACTAAAATTATTTGGAGGAATGGAAGTGGTGAAAGGTCCCCCAGGCTGTGGACACCTATGAGGAAAATCCCTCAAACCTTGCCTCTGGAACATTTGTACTTCTTCAACATAATTTTCTTCTTGATCTAGGGGGCCATTATCATTCATTACTTTCTCATTGAATAATCGAGCAACTTCATCTCCGTTGCATATTTGGTCTGCCCTTTCTTCTTGAGAATCAGGTTCTTCTTCTGGCACATTTTCTATACTTGTTGGGAAAGGAGCATGATTCAAGACCAACATAGGATAATCATATGGTGTGGAGGGAACAATCTCCTGTCCATTTGCATTATTTTCTACCTCATACTGAAAAATAGAGGCAGCAGTTTGGAACTCTAGACACTCTGATTCTGAATGTTGACTTGTCTTATGAATCCTACACCATCTTGACAGGGCTTCTTCAGCCAAATATACACCACTGGGAGGCTTGTCTTGACTGACTGACTGGTTTGTTGATTGGTTGATAGGTTGATCTAAGGGAGTAGGAACTCCTCCATTATTAAGTCATGTATTCCAAGTCCTATTCTGTCCCTGAGTTGGCCTCTTATCAAATCCTGATCCACTACCTTGTCCTCTGTCAAAATTCTATCTCTTATCATTATTGTAACCTCTGTCATTGTTGTAACCCCTATCTTGATTATAACCTCTGTCATTGTGGAATCCTCTCTCATTACACTGCCTTTGTGAAAACTCTATGTTCTGATTGGATTGCATGTTTTTTTGAGCAGCTTGTAACTGACTATTTTGATTTCTAAGGTAAGTCACTTCTAGGTTCAGCTTCTTTATCTGCTCAGCCATTTCATCAATCCTCTCCCTATTTGGATCTCGATAAGGAGGCTGGCTTGGGTTACTTTGAGGAGGGACAGGTATTGTAGCAGATCCTATAGACTGATGTAATATCTCAGAATTTTACAGATAAGCAGAGAAACTATTTGACTATGGTTGATACATAGGCTGATTAACCTGCTGTTGGAGAAAATTCATCATAGGAGAAACCTAACTCATGGGAAGGCTAGGGTGTGGCACCAAGGGTAATTGAGGTACTGAATTCATGATTGGAGTATGATTGGTAAGTGCCTGATTGACTGCCTGAACCTAACCAGGATGTGCAACTGGTCCTAAAGAAGGCAACAGTCCAGTTATATGTTGCCTCAGATCTGTGCTAAGCTTGATAGCTTCTATGTAAGCATCAGTTAGGGTACCTGGAGGATTGGGCCTCCATTTCAGGAAGGTTGCTGTCAGGCTATCTAGAGCTTCATAATAGACTCCCAGGGCTGTATTATCATTCAAAACATAAGGATCTTGAAGTCTGGTGTATGCACAGTGAAAACTATTATTGAAACTAGATATTGGCTCATTAACCTCTCTCTTGACTCTAGTGAATTGCAAGTATAATTCATTGGCGCTGATAGGTATTCAAAACTTTTGTAAAAAGGCAGTTTCAAGATCATTTCAATTAAGAATTGAACCAACAGGGAGATGATTGTACCAGTAAAAGGCCTCCTCTCCTAGTGAATAAGGAAACAACCTACAAGCAACATCCTCATGAACAATCCCTCTGTCTTTAAGACAGGTTTGGAAATCCTTATGCATTCTTTTGCAGTCCTATTTGAGTCATTAACATGGAATTTTGAACATAAATGCTTGGGGTTTTTGGGCATAACATTGTAGGCACTGAAAGACAAGTGGGATGGATTATTAGCCAGGAAAGCCATTGGAAAAAGCGGGGGTGGTGGTTGTGATTGGTTATCGGTAGGCTGAGGTTGCTGAATGGGAACTGTTTCAGGAATGGGTATGGCCTCAACCTCAGGATGTGAAGATGTGGATGATGCTGGTGAAGGGATGGGTGATGATGATTCTCCCCTTTCTCGAGTCCTTCTTGACCTAGGGGAAATTGTAATTCCTGTAAGTCCTCCTCTCCTGTGGTAGATCTGGTATTTCTCCTATATCTTTCAGGAGAGATGGCATTCAAGAAACGATCCAGTGTGCTCATTCAGGCCCTCCTTCTAGCGCCAATCTGTTGATGGTGTTTTCTGCACAGTAACAACTCAGACATAATGTAATATTCTATCTCTCTTGAAAGGTTATTTTCAACAATAAATTGCTAAAAATCACCCCAAGGTCTCTCGGGTGTCAGGTCATGACAATGCATAAACAACTCAGATAATATGTGAAAATGCTGGTAATCACAAAGGGACCTTACTACAAGCAGACTGTATCTTTCAATTTATCAGATTTTGCAATATAATGATCTCTAATCCTAAATCTAACTAGATGATAAAGAAATAACAAAAGATAAGGGTGCAAGGATATGATAAGATCTAAACTATTGCTAGAATGAGTGATGCAAATAATAGATATCTGGAATGGACCAATCTCAAATAACCAATTCTTGACCAACCCACAAGGCAATCTCACAAGGATAGTGCAATCTTCTAAGGTTTGTAGATTTTCAAATCATAGATACTCATCCACAATCGAACTTAAGCACAAATGAATATAAGGTCCAGTTGACTTCACCAGCCTACTACAATTAGATAGTTACTGGGAGTATAGACCAGAGATTGCTACCAACATTCCAAATATAAGATCATAAACATCATTAATCAAACTAAAATTAACTTATTTCTGAACACTAAGCCCTAAATCTTTAAGCAATTTGAAAGATAGAACAATAAGAACCATGCAAGATGAAATAACACAAGAGATTTCACCAGGAAAACCACAATGCCCTCTATTGTATTAGATCACCAAAATGCTGCAACAATTCAACTGTTCTGATACAGTATTTGCTTCAAGAAATTGAATACTACTCCTACTACAAAATGCTCTAACTCTTCTCTGCCCTTACTTATCTTTATTACTTTCTAGCTAACCCTTTACAATGAGGCAAGAATGCCCTTTATAGTAAATTTCAGGATATGTCGGCCTAGCCAAACATTTTTACAAAATAAGAAAAAATGTCCAAAACAAGTCGGCCTTAGGAATTCAAAATAAGGCACACATTAAATGCCATCCACCATCAAGGTCAGCCTTGACACAATCCTCGATGTAATCGGGTCCAATGCATGCCTTATGATAATAGGGAAGCAAAAATCTCAAAATGGCATTAAATACCACCTCCTTTATCCTTGCTCTGGTCTTGAACTCTAAAAAATAACTGATCCAACTCGATGGCAGGTGGCAAAGGCAATACCCTAAGCTGACATTGAATAGCATCAATTTCCTCCTTGGAATGTTCAACAATCCTATCCCAGTCATCCTTATGCACTGGATATCTATCCATTACCGCCAAGCAGGTGGCTGCATCATCCAATTGGTGGCTAGTCATAGCACTCTCAGCATCCGGAGCATAAACTTCATGCCACCACTCTCTTAGCTGCTCCAGACTTAGATATTTTGTGGTGATCTTTCTCCTTCCGGTCATGACCTCAAAGAATGCAATGCAGCCCTCATAAACACCAGTTAGATCACCATCAATTGATTTACTTTGCTTCTGGATATTTTTCATAACCTTATGTCGAATCTACAGAGCCTCAAACCATTCCCATGGCTCATTCACCCTAGAAGAAGGAAGAATTCCATCCACAGCCAGCTGTTCCTTACCATGCTCCATGATGACCTTGGATTTCTGCAGCAAGAGGTCAATGTCCTCCTTGTCCTGAGACAACACACTCTCCAATAGTTCCTTGGTTCGGACTGCATCCTTCCCAACTGATAGGATGTTCTTGATTGCATTATCTCCTTTCATTTGCACATCTTTCAGCCAATCTATTGCAACTTGAGCAATAGCCTTAATTTTCTCAATCTCAGAAATAGTTTCTTTAGGCAGGAAGCCAGGAGTAGCTGAGGAAGAAGGGTGGAGAGATTGCAGAGGTTTCATTACCTCTTCCAGGAATTTTTTAAGTCTTTCATTTTCTTTCCTCAGCTCATGCTTAGTCTGAGTCTCCTTCCTCAATCTGCCTTTGATCATAGCACTGTACCTTTCATACTCCTCTATGTCCTGCTCCATGGATGCCGATCCAAGGTTGATCATTTGCACACTATAATCCTGACCAGTGACTTCTTCCCTAGTCTTGCCTGCAGCAGGGGTGGCAATGTGGATGACTCGATTATGGGCTTCATCTCTCTCCATCTTTGAGACTACCCTAGCTGCCTTCTTTTTCTTCCCTTTTCCGATCTTTGACAGCATTTCATCCCAATCCAAGGGAGTATCCTCAATAACAACCTATCTCTTCCTTGCAATCTCTTTTTCAAGCCAGTCCGGGGCTGTAGGATCTACCCGGATTTCTTCTGTTTTTTCTTCCTCCTATTGTTTTTTCGGTGTTTTATCCTTTTCTTTCTTAGGAGATTGCTCATTTTTGTCACCCAACTTGGGTTCATCTTCTTGTTGCACGGGTGATGGGGTTTTAATAGGGATGTCTTCCTCCTGCCGCTCTGGCAATCCGTTTCCTCTGTCACTTTTCAGAGAATCTTCATATTGTACTAAAGGAGAAGTATGCCTTTCCTCTTCTTCTACTTTGAGCTCAACTGCCTCATAAAAGAGTGTCCCTTCCTTGAAAAGCTCCGCCTCTCTGCTAGTTTCATGCTCCTCCGGAATTTCCTGTTCAGGTGCACTCGGTGGAGGAGAAGCAACCTTGGGTGGTTCCGTGACTTGTGACTTTGGCGGAAGATCCATCTTTTGCACAGTGTCCTTTGGAGAGGGAGTCCTAGATCTCCTCATATAAACTTTGGTCCTCTCTCCTCCTGAATTCTCCACATCAACGATAAGGGGCTCATCCTTTGATGCATCTTGACTCTTCTTCTTTGTAGCCCTTGTTGTTCTTGCCTTCTTCAGTGGTGGAGGAACATCCTCCTCTTCTGCTTTTTCTGACTCCTCAACAGAGGACTTACTAATCTTCAAAGTCTGCCATCTCCTCTTTCCTTTTGGCTTCCTTTTTGCTTCGGGCTTACCTTCTTTGGGGCCTCTAATCTTTATCTTGAAAGGAGAGCTCTTTATAGCTTTCCCTTTGGGGTCATCTTCCCTAGATTCCTCTGAAGTAGACATGGGGTTAAGGTCTCCCATCAAATTGAAGGTACAGGTTACCTTCTCATTTTCTAGTTCCCAAACTTTATGATTCAACCAAGAGGTGGTGAATTTCATGATTGGGGCCATTAGGTCCTCCAACTCTGTGACCTCATCCTCATTCTAGTTGATATCCCTGACTGGCATGTCCTTCACAGCCTCATAAGCATGATCCTGTACCAGGTTTCCATCATCCTCCAATTGGTCCAGGATCAACTTCACATTATATTGTCTGATTGCATCAACAGGGAGCCTAGAATACCTCTTCTTTCTTGCTTCAAGGTCATCCTTAATGTTAGCCCAATAGTCTTCTAGGTCATCCTTATGCCGATATTCCGTAGTGGCCTTCTTCTATGCCTCTCCTGTGATGTCAAAGTTCATCCTTTTGGAATGGAAGGAGAAACCATATGTAGCCAATTCATCTCATGCAGTGTGTGCCGATTGGATGGATGGACACATTTCTGCTACACCAATTCCAAGGGGAAAATCTCCATTGAAGCCTGTCTTATGCTTTTCCTTCTTCACAATGGCGTCAAATTCACAAATCTGTCTCACAATCTCTAACAAAACAATGTGATCAGTAGGATACCAAGGTAACCTGTAAGGAGCGACCGAGCATCCATCAATCCTAAGGTAGGTGAAGGTGGGAAATTGAATGAACCAAGCTCCATAGTTCTTTATCAGCCCTTTGGCTCCATCTGACAGCCTCATATGCTCGGCATTCTGGAGCATCCTGGTGATATGCATCGTGAAGGCATCATTGGCTCTCCGATAGTCCTTGTGTCCCAGGTGCAGTTCTGGATAGATCTCATAGATTATGTCCTGTCCCAATGTCCCTTGTGGATTCAAACCCCTGTATGGGTAGAATCTGGAAAGCACATACATGACATAGGAGGACATGGTCAATTTATTGGTCTCTAGGACACTCCTCAACTGCTTATCAATCTCAAAGCTAATAAGCCTGACCCAATGGTAGTTGGTTCCCTATTCAATTTTGGTGATCACATGGACCATCCAACTCTCTAATACTCCGGCCGTCTTCAAACCAGCCACCCTGCTCAAGAATTTTATGGCATCATAGATATCTGACCTGAATTTGACCCTGTGCAACTACTTGGGTAGTTTAGAATGATGTGACTTCAGCTTCTCCAACTAAGAGTTGATCAATTGTTGAGATTTAATTGGCTCATTCTCATAGTATGTTCTGGCCAAGTCCATATTTAGAGCACACACTGAGGACAGATCAGGCATGTCAAAAGCGTAGGTAATAGAGACAGGGCTAAAGTTGGCCAAGACCCTTCCCTCAGTGTTGACCACCCTTTGTGTATCAAAATCGTACTACTGGGCACATTCAAGTATTAGTTCATAGCACTGGATCGCTGGAGGAAATCCTGCCACATGCACCAGTTCAGAATTCATCATCCCATTCCTTAGGCCTGACAGATCCTTCTTAGTCATCCTCTGTTTAAACTCTTCATACCTCCAAGCCCCAACATTGGTGTCAGACACCTCAGACCATATGGAAGATACCTTACTTTCGGGGAGCTGACTCTTAGTATCCAATTTTAGCCTTTCTGCCTCTGAGATAGATGACCCTTCCATATCACCCTTCGATTTCCCTGTAGCAGCCTTGCTTGATTCAGCCTACATTCACAAAGAACATCATGAGTATTCAATTATCATTTATATTCCAACCAAAAGATTAGCATAAAGCATATAAAGCAGTTAAAATCCATCACAAACTGCTAATCTTTGAAAATCCAGAGAAATTAAGCAATCCAAGAAAACCATGTAAACCAGGAGAATCTAGTCGGGGCAGAATTTTAGAGAAATCCGACCCAAACGGATTCCTGTCGCTAAGACATCAAATTGTTAGTACGGACAAAAAATCATAAGGTAATCATGAAATTCATTCATTGGCAACAAGAAAATGGCATTTAGCCTTTACTCCGTTAATCCTATCTTCAGAAAATCGAAAGAAGTGCAACCAAACAGGAAAACTGGAAAAGTCCAGATGGGACGGATTTTTGCGGATAGTTAGAAATGTTTCAGGAATTACTCCACTCCACAGAATTAGCTCAAATCGGGAAAATCTGGGTGCGTTGGAATTCTGTGGACACCATGGGAACCCGACGAAGGACAACCTGCAAACCGGCGATTAAATGATCATGTAAAATTCTTCTACTTGGAGTCTAATGGTTCAAAATTCGACGCCAACCAACAATATTCAGAATGCAAAGGATTTCAAAGTCCCAAAGCTCTCAAAGGACAAGTCCTTATGGCGAAAAAATGATGCCCTAATTTTGATGAAAAAACCTTCTGCCATTACAACCAGGGAAAACTTCAAGGTTGAAAATATCAGCTAATGATTAATCTAAAGCACCCCGGATCCTCACAAGGCAAAGATCAACGTAATGCAAGGGGAAGATTGACAAATCATCACAAATCCATTATTCTGGGCCGAACACCAAGGAAACCCTAACCTCACAGATGGAAAATTTCGTACTAAAAGGGAAAACAATCTAACCCAGAACCCCCTCCAAATAGCCGCACGCACTATCTAAAGGATAAATACAAGCATATATGGCGTGGGTGATTAGGTTTTTACGAAAAATGAGTCCAACCCTAACTCGATTGAAAGGAAATCATAGCTAACATGGGCCGACACGAAATGACCACCAATCAATATGGAAGACCTCAATCATTGCGTAAAAAAACAAGAGGGGCTATTCGATAACATACCATGGATCAATTCAGTCGAAACTCAAGGTCGAAGAAGCAACCACAAAGCAAACACATCCTAGCAATGGAAACCTCAATCAGCACCAAACAATCTACGCGTAAGCGACACAGGATCAACGCTCAAAGCTTGAATGAAAGCTCTCAATCGCCAAAGCAGCGAGCAAATGAATGATAAAGTCAAAAAATGATGCTCAAAAGGTTTTATGTCCATCCATTTATGCGTCTGAGCAAAGGTACCTTAGTCATTAATGAGGGACAAGACACTTCTGACAAATCTGGAAACCCGAGCCCAAAATGGAATTTCAGAAATTCCCAAGATATGCGGAAATCCGGATGAACACAGATTTCGCGGAAAAGCAGAGACCGGGCATATAACGAAGTATGAGATTTTGGTGCAGACCGGGAAAATCCGCTCAAACTAGAAAATCTCGGGATCGGGCGAAAACCTAGATTCAGAAAATCCGGCCAGAAGCAGACAAAGAACCAGGGCCCAGGGAAATCCGCTAGAGCCGAAAAATCCCGGAGTTAGATGAAAACCTGGATTTTGCTTAAAACTCAATTTTAACCAATTCAAACCTCAAGGAAATGTCAAAGTTAGCAAGACCAACATATCAAGACCCCAAAAAGACAGATCTAATAAAACCAAAGGTCAAAAGACATCCGAAAAAGAGGGTCCCTACTCCAAGTGGGGCGTGTGTGTAAAAAACTGCACAACACCTTCCAAGTTCTTAGTGTCACAATTATTCCCAACATTTGAAAACCATTCCTCAATGTTAGAGATTAGTCATTCAGAGAAAAGCATCTGAGTACTTTGTAATTAAGGGTATCTTTGGGAATGTTATGCTTTGGGAACTTAGGACTCATCAGGAACATTCCAAAAACCTATATAATTGATAGGAGATTTGGCCAAGTTGAGAATTCATTTAGGCTTCACCTAGTTATCAAAATCTTAAAATCCCATTGAACATATCCACTTGGGTTTTATCTCCATTGTCAAAGATTCATACCACACTGGGAGTTTAAGGTTTTGAATTCATGCATTCAGTGATACATATAAAACACCTTTATAATACCCTTGTCTTGTTCTCATTGAGGTTGCCCTCCAAATGTAATTGGCATAAATGTGGTTGATATGGCTCTTCTTAGCATGTAAGTCCTGGGAACTGATGAAGAAGAGGCATCTTCTGAGTGTTTAAAGCAGGAACCAATTGCTTTGGAGGAAACAAATTTTTATGCTTTTCTAGAAAATGAACCTTGAATCAACCATGGTTTGTGTCGAAGATATGGAATGAATGGCTTGGCGTCTTCAATTTAAAATTGAGGCACATGAGGGAGGATATCAAATGGACAAATTCTAGAAACAACAAAATGGAGAGAGTCAATCAATAGTAAAGCTCTTAGCATACACATCTCCAATGATAGGAGGCCCATTTGATGTGGAATGCTTGGATACAAAAGAGATTATATGAGGAGCCCATGTTGTGGTCAAATTATAAGAAGGAATCTCAAAGGTGAAAATGGATGAGATTCGATTAAGCCTTGATTTGATTAGGGATGCACTTAAGGTGGATTAAAAACTCATCAAATGTTTTGGCATCATGGAACTAAATACAGATGACTAACTTAAAACAAAAGAGACAATAAAATCGGCACAAAGTGAATGAGATGTAAGGAATTCATATGTTGACATTCCACTTAGAAATTGAAATTAATTCACAGTTTTCACAATAAGAGTCAGCTGAAGGTATAGTCCCATTAGCAATGAGCTTCAGTTGATGCCTTTTAAATAATTTTGGGATCTAATTGTTTAGAGAATATCTTCATACACAACATACTACTTTGTGCCCTTCATAACAGGAAAATAGTATATGAGACACAAAAGCCGTGCTTAGATTGCTTTCCCCTATTTTAATAGATCTTGTTATACTCACTACTATTTCTCTTGGGTTGATCTATGTTGATCTCACAATAATAAGAGTAACTCAATCTATTGAGGCGAACACCTTATGACTAAGCAATAAACACTCTCAGGATTACAAGTGAGGAATATTATAATCAATATGCAACTGCTTCTCTTAGCTCAAATAGTTTGAGAACCTATACATAGGAGTCGTCTTTCATTGAAGTTATCCAACACATGTCCACTTTTGATTGTGCTTTGATGAATACTTATACCTTATTTGAAAGCTCTCAATTAGGCATAGACATGGATTACGCTAAGTAATTATGAATTTGGGGAAGGATGCACACTACTCTTTATTGAGAAGGCTTGGATTGAATAGATCCTTGGAGGAATTATAATAGTTTTTGTGAAATGCACTGTTAAACAATCTCTACGTTGAACATAAAGAGATCACGCTTACACGAAGGCCACTCAAAAATCCATAGAAACCCAAAGGGGCCTTGTGAAGAGTCTTGGAAAACTTGGGAGAATTGTTGAATGAAACATCAAAGTCATGCATAATCAAAGTAGGTTCCTCATGTCTTTCCAACTATGTGGGTTACTCCGATGAGTGAGAACTGCATATCGATGAGACAAAATATCATGTTCTAGAGATAGCCCAACAACACTTAAAATTATCGGAGAGAGAAATTGATTTTGGTAGGAGTTAGTTCAAAGTCTCCCTAATAGCTCATGATGTACACATAAAAGAACACAAACATTTTATCAAGCTGATTTATTAATATTGTAGTAATTGAAATGGGAAAAATAAATATTGGTGATTTATTGTAGTAAATATTTTAGGGGAAAATATCAAAGTGACAACCTTAAATTATCTTGGAAAAAAAATGGTTTTCACCAATGGAATAAAAATATTCAGTGAATGTAAAAGGGGCAGTTTTCACTAAAAGTGGTGAAATGGAGAAATATAAAAAAGTGGAAATTTATAGAAATAACCACAACACGAGTGAAATATTATTTTATGGGATGTAAAGTGAAGTTATAAAATATTTCATCACTACCAGCAAAGGAAGACTATCATTAAAATTATTTTCACGTAGATACAATAATGAAGATTAAAGTATTTTAATTTTCCAATGGCAATTAATTAAAATTAAGAACTACAAAGACAGACGTGCGAAGGATCACAACTCTTTCAAATACAATGTATATATGAAGGTTACAATCAAAATTTAAAATCATAAGCATTAGAATTAGTAGTTAGGTAATAGGTAATATAGGGAGAATATAGATACAAAAAGATACTTTCATAATATTTATCATGTAGATCTTACTATAAAGGACCATGATGCAAGCATTAATTTTGGAAGAATTCAATATAAGATATTTTATGTTGTGTGACTTCATATTAGTGTTTGTTGTTTGTTGATTTAAACAATTATCTAGCTATCTCCACATTGTTATTTCTCTGTTATTTGAATTTGTGTATCCAAGTTGATATTCAATTTCATCAAGACACATTTGTTGTTATTGTGTAATCAAGTTAATTGGTTTCCATTAAAGAATTAAAATCCTTTTAATTGATTATAGTAACTTGGGAGTAACATTTGGATCAGTAAGAAGAGCCCTGTAATTGATAAGATTGTCATACTGTCTCCAAGTCGATGTTATCTTGTTATTCAAATTGAGGATATACTTCACTTTTCAATACACATTTTCTATCATTGTGTGATTCTTTTAATTGGTTCCTTCAAGGAAGGATTAAAACCCTTTTAATAAATCATAGTAACGTGATAGGATCAATTGGATCAATAAGTAGAGTCTGTCACTCACATTCTTGCATGTTTATATAAGGTATAAACAAACCTAATTTCTAAACAAATAGAACTGTAACCAATAGTAGTCATTTGTCATAAAAATTTATTGACTAGACACCTACCCAATAAAGCACTAGTCCACTTCACATTTCATTTATACATTACTTATCGACTTTCATACTCTAAATTTCCAATTATCACATTAGGAGTAGGAATAGTTAACAAGCCATCATCTATCTCACACTTTATGCCACTATGGATGGATCCTTAAATACAAATAAGTTACACAACTTGCTTCAGCTATCAAGGTCCACTTGCCTAGCCCTAGTAGAGCTTGAAGTGCAAGGAGTCATCAACCATATAGGTTAACTCCATTCATTGGTTCAAGAACGTTGCAAGTCTGATAATAAATCCTGGCATCCTCTTAGGATTTGTAACCTACATTTTTGAGATCCAATAGATTGGTGACTCTACTGAGGAGAAGTCAATTATGAACCTTAGCCTTCCATCATAGAGTCATTTCAAAACATCATAAAAGAGTGAACACTCCACTGAGAAGAAACACAATCATTTTCCTACTTTTGGAAAAGTAGGTGGCGACTTTGTAAAAAGAAAACTTGATGAAGAATATAGAAAATAGTTTGAAACCACAACATTGCCAGTTAGAAATAAATATCACAGGTTGAAGAAATTTATGCACCACAATCATCAAACCAAATGAATGCTTATCTTGTCCCTCTTGGACAAAGACTAGTAAGTGACCAAGATCATGAATATAATTAGTACGTATGTTGGGAACTATCAGTACCAAATTCCATACCAAAATGTGCAACACAATTTCATCCCTCTTGGAAGTGTCAATCAAAACTTGCAAAAAAATGTATATCAGAATCAATAGTTTGAGGAGGAAGATGATGAGTATTCACACACTCAACAAAGAAATCAAAGTCCCATCATGAAGTCAGAAAATTGCATGTCCCCCTTAGATGCATTTTTTAATATAAGGGGACATGAAGGAGAATGGGGACGTGACTTGCTCAATAGAATGGTGAATTCCTATATGCAAATACCTATTGGTTCCCTACCTAATAATTCTGCATTACACTTCATTGAGTAGTTCATGAGAGTATATGAGCCTAATTCCATCCATTGGCCTGAGTCATTGAAACCAGTTACTCTAGACCAGATGAATGAGTTAATTGGTATCATAGATGATCAAAGGTATAAGAATGGTGATATCATTGATAAATATGGAGAAATTGATCAAGTGACACAACCAATAGAGAAAACTTGTGCAAGTGAAGTTTTCAATGATGATTTGAATGTAGATGAAATTGCTAAGGACCAATTTTCCAACTTGGAGGATGACTGTAGTATTGAAGATATTGCTGAAGACACATTGCTTGGGGAATATATCATCCATGATTCACATGGTATGGAAGGGCAACCAAGTATTCATTTTCATAGCATTGACAAATTGGAAGCTAAAATAAAAGAAGATGGTATGCCCTACAACAATAAAGAAGGCAATGACTATGATCAGTCTATAAAGGATGAGTGTGCAAGTGAAAATAATTCCTATGATAGCCTACCTGATGAGGACGAAGATGTAGAAAATCACTCTTGCATAATAGATTGCGACTGTTATGAAGAATCCATTCAAAATCTAGATTTTGATGACAATCATGTGGATTTGCAATTAAGTGATTCTTGTAGCTCTTATGGAGATCAAGGAGAAGAAGCAATGGAAAATGTGATAGAAAAAGCAAGTCCATTTGAAAGTGAACAAATAACACCTCCAACTGCAGTTGAGGACCATGAAGATACATTTGATGAAGAAAAAGTTTGTATACTTGAAAATAGTTTTCAAACCCATTATATGATGAAAAGATAGAAGAAGATCAAATTATTTTTTTCCAAGGCATGCCAAAACATGAATTTCATGTGTATTCAAATCCACTTTATGATGAGAATGAAGTAATTTCTGATAATTAGGGTGATGTACCAATTGGTGAAGCAAATGAATATGAGATTAATGCATATAAATTACCATTTTTTAATAGTGAAGAATACAATAGCCATGAGATGGATGTAGAGGCATGTTCACTTAGTAGTGAACAAATTTCAAATCTGCTGACAGTTGAATATCAAAAATACACACATAAGAATGATTCATAAATTTCATCTTCAACATGCATTTGCTTTGATAGTGAAAGTATTTTTTGTAACAATGATGAGGGAATTCTTAAAGCTAATCAAGATTCTATGTCTATTGGTGTTCAAGAAGAGATATATAAATTAGAATTAGAGATCTTTAAGAAAGACATTGATTCACATATCATGGATAATTCATATTTAGCATCAGTTGGTTCAAATATACATAATGATGAATGTATTGATTAGAAGTTGATGTCACTACCAATTGATGATATGGAAGATGCTAAAAATATCTTAGATGAAGCTATTCCAGAATATGTTGATATGACAAATTTCTCAGACCCATGTAAGAAACATTTATATGGTGGAGTGGAAAACATGAATAATTGCCTTGCTAGAAATTTTCCTAGTTTGCATCAATTTCCCTATGATGGTTTCAGATTTTTTGTACAATCTTATGAGGAAGAGAGACCCAATGATTTCAGCTATGTGCTAAATAATGAATATTCTCAGTTTTCATTTCAACCAGAAGATCATTTTACAATACATGATGGTGAGTAGAATAGTGGAAAATGTTGCATTGAAAGTGAATACTCTTTATATGGAAATAATGTATCACATGATGATGGAAAGTTTTAGGCTATATCTAATCATGAGCTTTAGAATGGTGAAAAAGAGTTGGGAAAAATTAAACATAGTGTCATTCTGAATGGCAGTGGATATAATAGGGCATATTACATGAATGCTTTCAAGAGAAATATGGTGAAATCATATCAAAATAGGGTATATGATGGAGGAAATACAAAGCCTTTTCTTTTGGGTGGCCTGGGGCCATCATTTATGGTTTTATTTTAAGACCATAACAGATCAGGGGAAAAGGTAATCTTTTGAAGTCTATTACCCAATGCATGAAATATTTGGTCTGCAACTCTAGAGGTCTAGAATCTTGCTATTCCCACAAGGGGCATACATCCCTAGACGAAGCCACTGTTGGAGCCTAAAATTTTTGGCCAAAATTTTGCAAAATTGATGAGGAAATGGACTGCAACACTCAGAAATGCATTTGTACAAACTGCCTCAAAGTGCCTACTTTTAAAAATCATAATTTAAAGCCAGAGCAGTTTCATGCAAAACCACCTTGCAAACATACTCGTCTACCATATGTTAGTACATATGTCCAGTTCCAGCTTCCCATGGTTTAATTTGACAAGATTTTGAAGTAGCATATTCAAGGATTCTGTGAAGGTTTGTTGTCTACATAGTAAAATCTGCCAAAAGGGGCTAACTTTGGAGGGAAAATTTTATCAACTAGAAGATTTTCATGACGAGCCAATGGATGTCTTGAATTTTTCCTATTTCAGTCTACCTCCATGCCACTTTCTAGGGTCATAGCATCCAATTTGGTATCTTTTCGAAGCCAAAACCAAATGGGTTTTAGATAGTTTTGACATCTGCACTTTCAGAAAGTTCTCACAAAGGGTCAACTTTGATGCTTGATATTTGGTGAAGGAAATAAAATGATGGAAAACCCTCTTACACACATGTTAATTTTTCCCTAAATGAACCAGTATACAAGGTGAAAGATTCTCATAATCACATTTGATATTTTTACAAAATAGCAAATGGTGGGTTTCAGTTGAGTTTAACAATTGCAATTTTTTAGAAAATACTAAATAAGCAACTTTGGACATTTATAGTTTGCAATTCCAATAAATTCATAGAAATTTTTATTTTAAAAACACTCCACTACCATCAATTAACATGTTGGTGCATTTTCATGGCTCAAGGAGAAGTTTTCATCTATTTTTCGAGGCGATTCTGGAAGCTACTTGACATATTTCGATCACAGTGCAAGTTCTCAAATTTTGATAGATTAAGGGGTATGAATTTAATGAATTATCTCCCATATCATAATGTTTACAACACTTTGGGACTTGTTTCAAGCTCAATAAAGTCATGGAACTTACATGAACTCTGCTAAAGAAATATCTCTTTACCTATGCCATGTTAGAAATTGCTTAAGAAATTCAAACCTTCCAAGTTCTTAGTGTCACAATTATTCCTAACATTTGAAAACCATTCCTCAATGTTAGAGATTACTCATTCAACCAGAAGCATCTGAGTACTTTGGAATTAAGGGTATCTTTGGGAATGGTATGCTATGGGAACTTAGGACTCATCAGGAACATTCCAAAAACCTATATACTTGATAGGAGATTTGGAAAAGTTGAGAATTCATTTAGGCTTCACCTAGATATCAAAATATTAAAATCCCATTTCATATCCACTTGGGTTTTATCTCCATTGTCAAAGGTTCATACCACGTTGGGAGTTTAAGGTTTCAAATTCATGCAATCCTTGATACGTATAAAACACCTTTCTAATACCCTTGTCTTGTTCTCATTGGGGTATCCCTCTGAATGTAATTGGCATGAAGGTGGTAGAGATGGCTCTTCTTGGCATGTAAGTCCTGGAAATTGATTAAGAAGAGGCATCTTCTGCTCGTGTTTAAAGTAGGAACCAATTTCTTTGGAGGCAACAAACGTGTATGTTTTTTTGGAAAATGAACCTTGAATCAACCATGGTTTGTGTTGAAAATATGGAATGAATGGCTTGGCATCTTCAATTTAAAATTGAGGCACATGAGGGAGAATATGAAATGGAAAGAGTCTAGAAGCAACGAAATGGGGAGACAATCAATCAATAGTAAATCTATTAGCATACACATCTCTAATGACAGGAGGCCCATTTGATGTGGAATGCTTGGATACAGAAGAGATTATATGAGGAGCCCATGTTGCAGTCAAATGATAAGAAGGAATCTCAAAGGAAAAAATGGATGAGATCCGACTAATCCTTGATTTGATTGGGGATGCACTTAAGGTGGATAAAAAACTCATCAAATTTTTTGGCGTCATGGAACTGAAGTTGGATGGCTGACTTAAAAAAAAAGAGACAATCAAAGTGGCACAAAGTGAATGAGATGTAAGGAATTCATATGTTGATATTCCACTTAGAAATTGAAATTGCTTCATAGTTTTCACAATAAGAGTCAACTGAAGGTATAGTCACTTTAACAATGAGCTTTAGTTGCTACCTTTTAAAGAATTTGGGGATTTGATTGGTTAGAGAATATCTTCATACACAACATACTACTTTGTGCCCTTCATAACAAGAAAATAGTATATGAGACATAAAATTCATGCTTAGATTGCTTTCCCCTACTTCTATAGATCTTGTTACACTCACTACTATTTCTCTTGGGTTGATCTATGTTGATGTCGCAATAATAAGAGTAACCCAATATATCGAGGTGAACACCTTATGATTACACAATAAACACTGTGAGGAATATTATAATCAATATGCAACTGCTTCTCTTACCTCAAACAGTTTGAACCCATACATAGGAGTCATTTTTCATTGAAGTCATCTAGCGCATGTCTACTTTTGATTGTGCTTTGATGAATACTTATACCCTATTAGAAAGTTCTCAATTAGACATGGACAAGGATTACACTAAAGAATTATGAATTTGGGGAAGGATGCACACTGCTCTTTATCAAAAAGGCTTGGATTGAATAGATCCTTGGAGGAATTACAATGGTTTTTTGTGAAATTCATTGTTAAACAAGCTCAACGTTGAAGAAAAATAGATCACGCTTACACAAAGGCCACTCAAAAATCCATAGAAACCCAAAGGGGCCTTATGAAGAGTCCTGGAAAACCTGGGAGAAGTGTTGAAATCCCACAAGAAGAAGTATTATTGTGCTTCATAGGATGAACATAGGAGAAAACCCTAAATGAATGAAACATCGAAGTGACATGCATAATTGGAGTAGGTTCCTCATGTCTTTCCGACTATGTGGGTTACTCTGATGAGAAAGAACTGCATATTGGTGAGACAAAATAACAGGTTCCAAAGATAGCCCAACAACACTTAAACTTATCAGAGAGAAATTGATTTCGACAGGAGTTAGTTTGAAGTCTCCCCAACAGCTCGCGATGTGCACATAAAATAACACAACATTTTACCAAGCTAATTTATTAATATTGCGGTAATTGAAATGGGAAAAATAAATATTGGTGATTTATTGTAGTAAATATTTTAGGGGAAAATATTGTTAGAAACCCATGATCAGATTTGCAAACTAGAATAACCTTCCATAGAAGAGAAAATCAAAAAAGCACAGAGGTTGCAAAAAATATGTGCAACATTAATTATTCAGGAATTCAATTAATTACAAGATATGATTTGCTTTATAAAAGAAAAGATGCAAACCTAATCTTATCTTGAACAACAAGATAGCTCGATAAGATAAAGATGAAAGCCTAAATCTTAGGAATTAAATAAATCCTAAGTAAACTTATGCAAAGTGTAATTAATATTTAATTACACCAACACCCCCCCATAAGTGCAACTTAGGGAGAAGCAAATAAAGCATGCACCTAAAACTAAGATGAATGCAAGAAAGCATGAATGGGTCTCAGCAACAAGCCCTGGTCAGGTACCCAAGTACAAATGCAATAATGAAGTAGAGAAGGAAAACCTAGTGGGACAAAACCCCCCTACAATGAGATAACTGCTGCAAAGAAGCATTGGAAGATCACTGTGGAGTAACATTGGAACGATAATCTGACAAGCAAGGAAAGATACTTCTGTCTACAACTAAGACCAAAACTGGAATCATGATAATGTGACAGTAGACCCGATGCCACGGAACACTCGAAAACTCACAAACTAGAACAACCCTGGAATCTGTGAAGCAATAGGAGATGCGATGATGACATAATCTGGAAGCTGTGTAACTCGATGTCGATGCCAAACTAAGACTAAAACTCTTCCATGGGAAGGAGTACCATACAAAATCTAGAACATTAACCATAAAAACATGGCCTTTAAACTGAGATGGATCCAATGTGGATCATTAACCATAGGCTCTCAATCTAAAGTGTGAAACGATGTGAATCAACAATGTGTCTAGCTAAGCAAAGATATGGCCAAAAGAAACTAAGAGACCAAATAAAATCATGTGAGTTTCCATAAAAAAAAAATGAAATATGGGATCAAAGTGAAAAACAACACTCTAATTAGATTATTATGCATGAAACCCCCCTGAATGGAACTTTATCATAGTTCGTTTATTACAATAACCCGACGATTGTAAAATTAGAGTATAATAAAAATGCATAAATAGAAAATTAAAATAGACCTCAGATCTATGTAGAGTATTGAATCATATTTCCAATGCCGCAAGAATGACGAAAAATAGAGCACTGAGTCAAAAGATATGCCCTCCGGAGTGAAAAACACAAGATCTGAGTTCAAAGGCCTGCAAAATAAATCTAGAGCATAATATGATAAAAAAACTAGAACTACTGGATTGGTGTCAGAATCAGCTTTCCAATGGTATCTCATTTGCAAAAAATGGAGATCATATGCAAAAGATATGCCCGATTTGGTGAAAACAGCTCCAGAATGCCCAATAAGGGCTGCAGGGCGCCTAGGGGCTAAAAAAATAGGCCTCTGGTCCTATGCGCGACCAGGGGCTGCAGTCTGGGCTTCGGCCGAGCCCTTGGTCCTCCATAGGACCAACGGCTTTGCAGAGGGGGCTGGGCGGTCCGGCCGGGGGCTGGGCGAATAGCGCCCGGTCCCCCATAGGACTGCGGCCTATGCAGTTGAGGGCCCGCGGGGGCTGGCTCGGTGGTGGCTGGTTGGCAGCGCCGCTCGGCTGAGTGGCCGGTGGGTGGCTGCCTGGTGGCTACCTGGTGGTGGGTTCCTTTTGAACTAGAGGCACCGGCGGTGGGTGCAAAAAATAATGTTTTTCTAAATTTTTTTTAAAAACGTGCCTTGGGGAGTGTGCTGGGGAGGCCATACGACTCCCCAGGCAATTTTTTCATACCCTGGACCAACTGCTCAGAAATCGACAAAACAACAGGTGTTCTTAGGGTTTTTGGCCACTACGAACGTGATGGTGACCTCCTTTTGTGCCCAAACTATTCCAAAAATTTGGGTACCCCCAAATCTTGCAAAAAAACTCCCAGACTGAAATCCTCACAAATTTGGCAAATGATGGCCAAAATCTACAAAATAAAAGTCAATCGTGACTTTTTCCAGTGCTTTTAATCCAATGGTGAGGCCCGATCTGATCCAAAATGCCACATGAATGATCTCAAGGCATGATACCCTCGAGGAATCCCGAACGAACCCTGCAATGATTTTATCAAAAAATCTGAGAAGGGGATACAAATCAAGGCTCTGATACCATGTTAGAAACCCATGATCAGATTTGCAAACCAGAATAACCTTCCATAGAAGAGAAAATCAAAAAAGCACAGAGGTTGCAAAAAAGATGTGCAACATTAATTATTCAAGAATTCAATTGATTACAAGATATGATTTGCTTTATAAAAGCAAAGATGCAAACCTAATCTTATCTTGAGCAACAAGATAGCTCAATAAGATAAAGATGAAAGCATAAATATTAGGAATTAAATAAATCCTAAGTAAACTTATGCAAAGTGTAATTAATATTTAATTACACCAATAAATATCAAAGTGACAACCTTAAATTATCTTGGCAGAAAAATGGATTTCACCAATAGAATAAAAATATTAAGTGAATGTAAAAGGGGCATTTTTCAATAAAAGTGGTGAAATGGAGAAATATAAAAAGTGGAAATTTATGGAAATAACCACAACACGAGTGAAATATTATTTTAGGGGATGTAAAGTGAAGTTATAAAATATTTCATTGTTGCCAACAAAGGAAGACTATCTTTAAAATTATTTTCACGGAGATACAATAACGAAGATTAAATTATTTTAATTTTTCGAAGGCAATTATTTAAAATTAAGAACTACAACAAACAAATGCATGAAGGGTCACAACTCTTGAAAATACATATGAGCATTAGAATCAGTAGTTAGGTAAAAGGTAATATAGGGAGAAGATAGATACAAAAAGATACTTTCATAATATTTATCATGTAGACCTTACTGTAAAGGACCATGATGCAAGCATGAATTTTGGCAGAATTCAATAGAAGATCTTTGATGCTATGTGACTTCATATTTGTGTCTATTGTTTGTTGATTTAAAAAATTATCTAGCTGTCTCCACATTGTTATTTCTCTATTATTTGAATTTGTGTATTCAAGTTGATATTCAATTTCATCAAGACACATTTTTTGTTATTGTGTAATCAAGTTAATTGTTTTCCATGAAAGAATTAAAATATTTTTAATTGATTACAGTAACTTGGGAGTAACATTTGGATGAGTAAGAAGATCCCTATAATTGATAAGATTTTCATACTGTCTCCAAGTCGATGTTATCTTGTTATTCAAATTGAGGATATACTTCATTTTTCAATACACATTTTTTGTCATTGTGTGATTCTTTTAATTGGTTCCTTCAAGGAAGGATTAAAACCCTTTTAATAATCACAGTAAAATGATAGGATAGATTGGATTAATAAATAGAGTCTGTCAGTCACATTCTTGCATGTTTATACAAGGTATAATAAAACCTAAGTGCCAAACAAGTACAACTCTAAACAATAGTAGTCATCTATCATAAAACTTTATTGACTTTGCCTACCTAATAAAGCATTGGTCCACTTCACATTTCATTTATACATTACTTATCGACTTTCATACTCTAAATTTCCAATTATCACATTAGGAGTAGGAATAGTTAACAAGCCATCATCTATCTCACACTTTATGCCATTGTGGATGGATCCTTAAATACAAATAAGTCACACAATCTACTTCAGCTATCAAGGTCCACCCACCTAGGTCTAGTAGAGCCTGAAGTGTAGGGAGTCATCAATAGTATAGGTTAAATCCATTCATTGGTTCAAGAATGTTGCAAGTCTAATCATATAGTCTGACATCCTCTTAGGATTTGTAACCTGTATTTTTGAGATCCAACACAAACAACCAAATGCACAAAGGTACCCATCTTTTAATAGTTTTTGTTATTCTTATAATAAATTTGGACATAAGGAAATGGAATGTAGATGCAGAATGAGTCAAAATATTCCACCTTTTTTTGGTCAATGTTTTACATGCAAGAGATTTGGTCATAGAGCTAGTGGGTGCAAAAGTCAAATGGGGTAAAAGTGCAAAGTTGTGTCACACTTTCAACCAACTTATCAACACAAGTGAATTTAAGTATTTCTAACTAAAAATTAATTTTGGTCAAACATATGATCTTGTAAAATTTATTCTAGTTAAGTTAGATATTCAAGAACAACTTTTCCAATTAAAATTGTTGGCTAAATGTATATATATAACACCAATTTGAGGCTAATTTACTAAAAAAATAGATTTATTTGAAAAAAATGACATTTCAACAACTTCTACTCATGTAAATAATATTTTTAAAAAAATATAAAAAATACCCTTTGTAGATCCATAAGTGTAGGTTTCATATATATATATATTAATAATTTAATTGTTATTAACATTTTCCTTTTTATTTTTAGTAAAATTACGTTATCGACACAAAATATTAGGTTGATTACCATCTTAAGGAAAATAAGTAAAACTTATGATTTTTTTTTAAAAGAATATGATGCATTAGATAAAAGAATCTACATCAAGATGGTATATTTTTTTTTCCTTTTTAGATAAATATATAATATGATAGTTGATGTCGAATGGAAACACCTATACTTTAATTCATGCACATTTTAATATGTATTTAAAAATTATATTATCAAAATTGGAAAAATTATATCCATGCACTAATGTTTCAAGTTATAAATACAAAAAAAAAAATGAAGGAAAAAAAATTATTGTATAAAGATTGACGTCTCATGTAACTTCATTTTTCAACATTATTTCAACAACTAAATTATAGTGTCAATTTATTAAAACCTATATTAAAATATTTTTTTAATTTTTTAAAAAATACAAGAATAAAATATACTAAAAAATAAATATTTTATTAGTTTACATCATTTCAAAATTCAAAACATATATGTCACTTTTTAGTGATTCAAGTTTAAAAGTTGGATCAGTGTTGTCCTTTTCCTTTAAAAAGTGTGGCATAACTTTGTAATTTTACCCAATGATGAATAGCTATAACAATGGTAGAATGGTTCAATCTTTCAAAGGCTACTGTTATACATGCTATGGATTTGGACATAAAGCTAATCAATGTAGATCTAGAATGAATGGAAGGAATATTAGTTAGAAGAATATTGTATACTACAATTGTAGTAGACCTGGACACATTTCCAAGTTTTGTAGAAGTAGAAATATGAGGAAGGATAATTTGGTAAAGAGGAATGAACCAATACAAAATATTGATATGGTAGAAACAAAGAAGGAAGAGGCTAAGGCTAAGGATGAATTTGTACCATCATCTGGTGTAGATGTTTCCTCTAGAAACTAAATTGAGAGCTTTGGCTTAGGGGGAGATTTAATGGAAATATTTCATCCCCTGCTAATAAAAATAGTGTTGATGCTTCAACATGAAGATATGTGATGCAGATTGACATTCTTGATGTAGTGGTGAAAATTGTGTAAGAAAATATGATAATGCAAAAATTTGTGGAGCACTTGAAGGTGACTATGCACATAGTGAAAGGTTTTCCAACTTTATTTTTTGAAAAATTCAATGCAAAATTAGGTCAGATTCAAAGGGTTATAAAGTGATTTCACTTAACCAAATTCATTTACAAAAATAATTTGAGGAGCTGAGCAGCAAAGAAAGAATTTGAAGCGATCAAGATTTAAGTTTTAGTGCATTCAAAGCCTAGTTCGGCAAGCAAAAGAAAAGGTATTTACAATCCTTGTTTTCCCTATTTTCATAGATAACTTTGTTTGAAAGCAATTTGAATTCATTTTGCAATGGAAACATTGAGGGTTATTGAGGTTATTGAGAAGCCACAACCTAAATTCAAGAAACTCCTTGCTAAATCTATAGAAGACAAATCGTTAGGTGTTTTTTCGCATGTTCCATATGGAATTTTACCTATAGAAGATATAAGGATTTACATTCATGGCAAGATGGAAGAATATGATCACAATAATCTAGGAGATATATGGATGAAAGAGCTTATTAGAGATAGTTTTTCCCTAAAACAAGAATACCAAAACCTAGTTGCAAAGAAACTTGATGTTTGGAAATGGTTTCTAATTTTTTTATTTGATCATAAATGGGTTAGGATGGCATTAATTAAAATTCATGATAAGGTTGTTTGGACTGACATGCTTGGAATGATTACAAAAGACATGATTAGAGAGGCTACAATTCTATGCTCCACCAGACCTATTTCAGTGCTAAAATTGATCAAGAATGAGGTTGTAATGGAACTCACAAGCGTAACTTATGATAAGATACCTTTGGTTGTAAACCCCTTTAGAAATCTAGTTGTGAGGTATGTAGGAAATTTAATTGGTTATAAAATCTACTTCACAAATAGAGAAAACTTTGTATCTGCCACCAAAATCAATGTGGCATATGAAATGGTTGAAAAAGGATTGATCATGATCTTTGTGAAATCTTAAGAAAAAATTTAATAAAGAACTTGAAACAAATCAAGGAGAAGAAGTATGCATTTAAGTATGGAACCTTGGTTGTGTATCTATTTTTCTATTTTATAAAGGAACTTCCTAGAACCAAAAGTGTGAAATGGTTGCAAGGAAGACTAGTAGCTCACCGGATTGCAGACTTTATGAGAAGTATTGGTGATGCAAAGGCACAAAATTATTCTCTTGTTGCTTTCTTTGTAGTTTTCCAAAAGAGGATGGATGAAAGAGACAAAATTCCTAGGAAAATGGTAAAGAAGTATCAAAATGATATCATATTCCTAGTATCAATAGGTGAGTGCATGATGGAAGCAGTAGAACCAAGGAAAATTTGGATCCCTACATTGGGATATGAGATCAATGAACAAGAGATTGCTAGTTTTGTTGACATTTTGATGAAGAGCCTAAAATATATTGGACTAAAGCAAGGTATGTCACCTATGAAGAAAATATATGGAGGTGCATATGGAGCAGATAAAACCATAGATAAAGAAGAAGGTTGAGAAGATGGTTGACAAGTATGTGGAGGATATGGGCTTCACAAAGGAGCAAGTGGATCAGGCAAGAGAAAAGGCTAAGGGAGAATCAAGTGCTATAGGAGGATCCAAAAGCATAAGAAAATTGAGTAGGACAACTACCACCCTTCCTGCTATCCAGAAGTCTTCCAGGACTAGGAAGTTTATTGGAGAAAAGAGAATAACTAGTACTCATAGTCCTCTAATAAAGGAGAACCCATCTTTGGTTGTGTAGACTTCAAGGGCTAAAAAGAAGAAAACTACTACAACAACACCACCTACAACCCTTTCCAAGAAGAGACAAAAGTAAAAGTCAATGAGAGAAAAGAATATATGTGAATGTAGAAGAAGAAGAAGTACCATAGTTGGTCCACAAAAGAAAAAGTGTAACTTCAAAAGATGAAGCAACTGTTAAAATAAGGAGATTTGACATCATCGATACAAACAATTGTGGTAACAAAAAAAGTAGCCTTTTCCCTTACTTGATTTGGGGATAATTTTGACATTAAAATGGATTAATGATGCCTTGGAGTGGTTTGTAATGTGTTGTACACATTCACATCATTCTAAGGTCCTTATTTAATTAAAATGCACCTTAATTGGTCCTTTGCAAAGGTGTTGTAAAGTGTTGTAACAAACTTTCATATTTTTCTAGGATTTATTTACTTAATTAAGCATAATGGGCCCCTTTTAATTAAATGTACCTAATGTGTACCCTATTTATGGTGTTCTAAAGTGTTGTAAAGTACTTTCACATTTATCTAGGGCCCCCTTAATTAATGATGGTTAATTGAGTTTAATTGACCCCTTTAATTCAAATTCAAGCCCCCTTTTCAAGGATCTATCTTGACACTCAATAATGATATTATGACATTTAATTTGGAAAATTTGATGTCCTGAAAAGTGCTATTAGGACCCATTCACTTTTATTGGCTCAAGGTGTCATCTCCACATAGGACATTGATTTCTATGCATTTTTGAGGTGGGTTTTTGATGTACTTTCACCTCCTCGAAGTGAGGTCCTAGAAATTGTGCTAGGACCCATTTTCCTTTTTGGGACACCCCCTTTCTATGCATTTTTGAGGTGGGATTTTGATGTTATATCATCTCCTCGAAGCATGGTCCTAGAAAGTTGTGCTAGGACCCATTTTCCTTTAGTGAGGAATGGGTCCTCCCTCAATAGGACCCCTCTTTTTGAATTTAATTTTGGTGGGATCCTTATAATTTTAATACACAAATCTAAGGTTGGCTTGAATTCTTTGAATTTTAGGGTTAATCTCCCAATTTAGTGTAAATAAGGGGTTAATTCACATTGTTTCACCTATAAATTTTGAGAGAGCATCCTTATAGAAAATTGGAGTCTACAAGAGAATTTCAAGAGCATTCATAAGGAATTTCAAGGCAGATTATCAAGAGTTTATTGCAGCAATTCAAGATCATTTCATCATGTCAAGGGTTTAATGCATCCATGCATGTTGTTGAGCCAAGATTGTTGATGTAGCATTGAAGATCCTTCTTAAGCATTTATTAACATATATTTGAGATCAAGATCCACATTGTCCATGGACACTTCATGTTAGTTTATATATTTGTATTCCAAGACAACATCAAGGGTATCATCAATTGCATATTTCATGTTTCATGCTTCAACTTCATTATTTCATCAATTGGTTTAATTAGCTACAAGGGGTTTGACCAAGGAAAACCCCTATTCACTAAAAAACAACAAATTTTTCTTCCTCTTGAGTCTTTGTTAGTAGATTTACAAGTTGAAGATCAAATGGAGCAAGTTTGGAGCAAAATTGCAAAAGTTGTCATGTTGCAAAGTTGTCATCCATAGTGCAAGAATACAAAAACAAGGCTATATAATTTATTCCAGAATTTTTGGAGCTGAAAACTTGGGAATTAAGAGTGCAAACATCAAGGAACATAACCTTGATCTTAGTTTTATAAATCCTAACAGAGACCCATTCGCCACTAAAGGCAAATGAGTCCTCTATGACCTAAGAACATCAAGTTTTTGACCTGGTACACACCATTTTGAGCTCTAAAATCTCCCCTCATAGTTTCTATAACAGTTAGGGTTAGTTTTTGATTGTTATTTGCATCTTTTTCCCCTCATAATTGAGTGTTTTAATAAGAAAAATAAATTAGTGGCTTATCATCTTGTTCATTCATGGTGGTAAACCCTACTTTTTCTATTAAACATTTTGGTGAACCTGACTCATTGAATATTGCAATTTTCTGATTTTGAAGTCTTTCATTGCATCCTAGGCTAGATCTTGCATTCATTTACATTGAATTAAAGATATCATTTAGGGTTTCTTATTTTGCATTACAATCATGCATCTCATCTAGGTTTTAGAATTACATTGTTTTGCATTTCTTAAATATGAAAAATACAAAAACAAACTGTTAGTCATCTTGCATATCATTTAGATCATATAAATTTTCATTTGAAAAAAAAAAAATTTCCATTCCAAAAGGTGTTATTTACCCTTCATTTCACTTGTATTAGGTCATCAAATTCTAGAAATTTTTGTGACAGGAGTTATAGTTTGAAATTGGGCATGAAAAGCACATAAAACAACTCAAAATTTATAGTTTTCACCTCTTTAAAACCCTAATCTAGGATCCATTCTCCTTTACTAGAAAATGAGTCCTTGATCAAGATAAGCATGTACCTTCTAGCATATGAAAAGCATCAAAAGTCAATCAGAAATCACCATAAATATTTCAAAAATACCTAACCAGAACTCATTCGCCCTTACTAGTGAATGAGTCCCTGTTAGATCCTAATATACATTTATTGGGATTTGAAACCTCAGTTTTAGGCTTTTTTTTGTTTCTATCACTTTCTTGTTTTAGTTTTCTGATTTTTTGTTTCATCAAATAAATTGCATTTAGCTTAAATTTCTTCATTTTAGTACATTTTCAAAATTCAAAATCACATTTACAAAATTTCATTTTTAGTCTATTACATTGTGTGGAATTTGAAAATTGCATTTCATTCTGTCATTTCATTGCATCAATGTTAGTATTCATCTTTTCCAAGTTTTCAAAGAAAAAGTTAGTCAATAAACATGTTAGTCATTAATTCAATACATTTCCTAGTTATGAGAGTCTCTTAATGCAAGAGAGTGAAAATGCTGACACTTGCCTTAAACCTACACCCCCTCTTATATCTCCTACTTGTGGGAATGATGTGATAGAAGAGGATACAAATATATATAACCATGAAGATCATAATTGTTCTTCTCCCAATTCCTCTCCTATGAGTGACAAAGGTATCTTGGTGAAAGAACATGCAATCATTGAGAATCATGAAAATATCGCTTTCCCTTCTCCTCCTACCCCTTGGGAAGATATTATAACACAAGAAGATGAGATAATTTCCACTATTTTACTTAGTCTAAATTCATCACTCAACACCTCCCCTAATTGTGAGAATTCTCTAATGAAAGAGGATACAATTGAGAACAATCATGAAAATCACATTTGTGAGGACATGTGGATTGAAAGTTATAGCATTATTTCTCTCCTTCCTAATGTCCCTAACATTTGGAAAGAACTATTCAAAAAAAAGGATTCAATCATTGGTAAGCATGAAAATCAGAGTTCTCCTTCTCTCGATGCCTCCCCTATTTGTAATGAAACTACTTTACAAAATACAATCATAGAATGTGATCAACCTTTTAAAAGATCTCCTACTAGGGTAGAAGTTATGGTACAAGAGAATGAGACCTTAGAGAAAAAGGATGAAATCATGGACAATCATAACAATCAAATTGGACCTTCTCCTAATATCTCTAAAGAAGATATTTTGATAGAAAATCCAACCAATGAGAATCTTGGTTTTCCCTCTTCCCCTAGGAAAACTCTTATTGAACAAGAAGATCCAACCATTGACAACTCCCTTACTTGCGATCACGTCATTTTAGAAGAGCCAACCTTTGAATGTCATGAACATCTAGTTTTTAGTTCTCCAAAAAACTCTCCTCATAGGGAGGATATTGTGGTGGAAGAAAATGACAACAATAGTGATGTGACTTCCTTAGATGATGGTAAAGAGATGACACTAGATTCCCATTCATTAGAAAGACATTAAACTAAAACCATTGAGGTTATGAATGTGCAAGTGTTTGTTAGATCCCCCTTGATTATTGAACCTCCTAAATACCCTGTGGGACATCCTAAGAATCCTCTAATTATTTACCCACCCTCAAAAAAACCACAAGTTCAAAATAAAACTATCCTTATCCTCGAACCTGAAATGAATGGTGTGCCATCCACTCTACATTGTATCATGAAGTATGTATATAACAACAAATTATACACACTAAAAGATAATCCCAAACCTGAAATTTTTTTGATGGCCAAAAGAGAAGGATGGGATCCTTTGGAAGTATTGGAACAAGAAACAAAACTAAAAATCACAAAGGAATAACACAAGAAGAAAATTGATGAGGTCACTAAGCTATTGGAAGACGATTGGGGTTCCTTAGATTTTACACCTACATTAATGGGAGAATACAAGACCATAAACAAAGAGTTTGAAAAGGGAAAAGAAAAAGCAACAATGTCAACACAAACTTCAAAAGCATACACCTCAACTACTTTATAAGATCAAACAAATTACACAACACATTTCGATGAAGTTGATTATGAACAACCACCAAATCTAAAAGAAATTAAAAATCTTTACAAAAGAGGTTATGAGCTTATGAAACAACTTGGGTATAGTGGAAAAGGATGTGGTGCTAAAGAACAAGGTATTTGTGTCCCTATAGAGCCTAACATGCAAGAAACAACTTGTGGTCTTGGTTATTATCCTTTGATAGAAATAAAACCATCAAACAAGCCTTCACTTAATAGCAACATTATTGCAAATGATTCTTCCAAGACAAGTTTAACTTTAGTGCATCCTGAATTGATAGACACTAGTGGTCTTGATTATTGTCCTAAAAAATAAATGAAATAAACAAAGAAGTCTTCACTTAATATTAGTTTCATCACACAAAATAATAACGATTGGAGTTTGTTATATTTTACACCCTCCTTTCAAGGAGAGTACAAAATCTCACATTCTAAAGAGTCTTGTGTAAGTATGACATCTTGTACTAAGCAAAAGATATCTTTATTGAAAACTAAAGAAACATCTTCTACTTTTGATCAAGAGAGTCTCTTTTCGAGACTCCTCCAAGATCGTTTTATATCTCTCCCTCCCAGAACACAGAAGAAATTTTATTACAAGAGTTCATTTTGTGCATATCATAGAAGTCATGGCCATTCTACTAATAAATGTAAGGCTTTGAGTAATAAAATACATTTTAAGGATTTTGGTGATCTTCCTTATGTAGGGGCACCTAATTCCTCTAATTGATACTAATTTTTTCTCTAGCATGCTTCTCATCAATCATTTCGGCTCACCCTTGTCTTGCACTCAATGGGGGAAAGGGGTTAGATAGCCTTGTCCTCGTATGGGCCACTTGTCTCTTTTGGCTAGTTGACCACCTTTCATGTATATATAAGAGTAAGCTTGGGATGTATACAACATACCTTAAGTTGGCTCACATGTGACATATTGAGTTTTTGGGGACAATCCCTTCCCCTTTTCATGATGTAACTTATTGGAAACATATGACTTGGCATAGGTCTTTTCGAGTAAGCTATCATGTATTATTCTACTTTAAATAAATTGCTCACAAAAATGGTGTTAGCAACCAATTTAAAGTGGGGGCATACATTGACACTAATGTTTCATTATGCAATTTTATTTCTTCTTGCAATGCGTCCTTTTCTTGGTGGTGTGACTGGGTTCTATACCCTCTGAGAGCATTACATTTCTTTGACTTGTCCTCTGTTGGAGACATTAAGCATGATGTTCCCTAAGATGAGACCTTGACATGAACAAAGTAAAATCCTCTTTAACAAAATTTTACATAACATTCAAAAGCATTTACAAAAAATTATTTACATTGTGGTTCCTTATTGAATTTATCAGGAGGATGGCTTTGGTATGGTTAGTATGATGAGAAGTCAATACAAGGGCATGCCTTTCTCATTATATGATGAGAAGCCAACACACTAGCATGCCTTTCTAACTAAACCACTTCATTGGGACAACTCACCTAGTGGAAAAAATGAGGTTCCACTACCCCAAAGTGAGCAAAATATGTTATAGAAAAACATCCTATATGTGTTCCACATCGCGTTGGACCATTGAAGCTTGATCATTTTTATTGGACAAACAACCCCATTCCACATCACATTGGAATGATTGTGCTTGATCCTTTGTTTTTGTTTATTTTTCTTAGCCTTTGATAGGGTATGATTATGTATCATTTTTATTTTCTACATACTTAAGTGACTTGAATGAATACTTTAGTGTGAGTTTGACATGGGGCCATCCTCTCACTAAAGTGGGTGCAAAATGTAGTAATGAAAAAATTTGTCTTTTCCCTTACTTGATTTGGGGATAATTGACATTAAAATGGATTAATGATGCCTTGGAGTGGTGTTGTAATGTGTTGTACACATTCACATCATTCTAGGGTCCTTATTTAATTAAAATGTACCTTAATTGGTCCTTTACAAAGGTTTTGTAAAGTGTTGTAACACACTCACATTTTTATTTTCTTAATTAAGCATAATGGGCCCCTTTTAATTAAATGTACCTAATGTGTACCCTATTTATGGTGTTGTAAAGTGTTGTAAAGCATTTTCACATTTATCTAGGTTCCCCTTAATTAATGATGGTTAATTGATTTTAATTGACCCCTTTAATTCAAATTCAAGCCCCCTTTTTGAGGATCTATCCTGACACCCAATAATGATATTGTATAACATTTAATTTGGAAAATTTGATGTCCTGAAAAGTGCTACTAGGAGCCATTTTCCTTTACTGGTACAAGGTGTCCTCTCCACATAGGACACCCCTTTCTATGCATTTTTGAGGTGGTTTTCTGATGTAATTTCACCTCCTCGAAGCGTGGTCCTAGAAATTGTGCTAGGACCCATTCTCCTTTTGGGACACCCCCTTTCTATGTATTTTTGAGGTAGTTTATTGATGTTATTTCATCCCGCCGAAGCATGGTCCTAGAAAGTTGTGCTAGGACCCATTCACCTTTAGTGGAAAATGGGTCCTCCCTCAACAGGACCTCTCTTTTTTAATTTAATTGTGGCATGTTTCTTATAATTTTAATACTTAGATCTAAGGTCAACTTGAATTCTTTGAATTTCAAGGTTAATCTCTCAATTTAGTATAAATAAGGGGTTAATTCACATTGTTTCACCTAGAAACTTTGAGAGAGCATCCTTATAGAAAATTGGAGTCCACAAGAGCATTTCAAGAGCATTCATAAGGCATTTCAAGGTAGATTATCAAGAGTTTATTATAGCAATTCAAGATCATTTCATCATGTCAAGGGTTAAATGCATCCATGCATATTGTTGAGCCAAGATTGTTGATGTATCATTGAAGATCATTCTTGCAAGCATTGTTTCACATCAATTTGAGATCAAGATCTACATTCTCCATGGCCACTTCATGTTAGTTTTCAGATTTGTACTTGAAGACAACATCCAAGGTATCATAAATTCCATAATTCATGTTTCATTTTGCAATTTCATTATTTCATCAATTGGTTTAATTAGCTACAAGGGGTTTGACCAAGGAAAACCCCTATTCACTAAAAAATGACAACTTTTTCTTCCTCTTGAGTGTGTGCTAGCAGACTTATAGGTTGAAGATCAAGTGGAGCAAGTTTGAAGCAAAATTACAAAAGTTGTCATGTTGCAAAGTTGTCATCCATAGTGAAAGAATGCAAAAACAAGGCTATAGAATTTATTCCAAAATTTTGGGAGCTGAAAACCTAGGAATTAAGAGTGTAGACATCAAGGAACATAACCCTAATCTTAGTTTCAAAAACCCTAACAGGGACCCATTCATCACTGAAGGCGAATGAGTCCTTTGTGGCCTAAAACCATCAAGTTTTTGAAAAGTTACACACCATTATGAGCTCTAAAAACTCCCCTCATAGTTGCTATAATAGTTAGGGTTAGTTTTTAATTATTATTTTCATCTTTTTCCCCTCATAATTGAGTGTTTTAATAAGAAAAATAAATTAGTGGTTTATCATATTGTTCATTCATGGTGGTAAACCCTAATTTTTCTATTAAACAATAATAAATAAGAAATAGAGGAAGAAGAGAAGAAATTCATGGTTCACATGAGAGAGAAGAAGAAAGAGGCCACCATGAAGGTGTCACTGGAGAAGAATAAAAAAACAAGCCAGAAGAAGGCTCTGAATAAAAAGAAAAAGGAAAAAGAAAATATAACCAGTAAGACCCCACTCTCTCATGAAATGAGAAGCATTGTTCAATAACATTTTGTAGTATGAGATGTTAGGGGAGACTATAGACCTGTACAGTGAAGCAAATGAGATGGATAAGTCCACCTTTGTTGAGGAAATCATTAAGTACATCATTGTTTAAGAATTTGATATGAAAAATATTGAAAAAAAAATTCCTATGGAGCTATGGAATGTCTTGGTGAATAGAAGACCATAAGAAATTGAAGAAGAAGGAAAAATAAAAGAGTATGCATTGGAGAAATTTGGTGCTTCTATGTCTAAGGAAAATAGAGCCACATTAGATGAGTTATACACCATAGAATTTAGGGTGAAGAAAAGGGTAACTACCCTTTTGGGTAGAGATAAGAATAAGTTTGAAAGGCTACAAAAGGAGATAGTTGACAAAAAATTTAGACATTGCATAGAAATATGGCATGACTTCAGAGGAGACTACTCTGAAAGTCACTATAGGAGAAGAAGCTTAAGACATTGATGCTCAACATGAGCATGCAATAAATGAAGAGTATATTCAAGATAATGTCCCTTTGATAATGGAAAAACTAGAAAAGGAAGAAGAAGAAGAAGAGAAGAATGTTGAGGAATCTCGATAGTCACCAATGAGGAAGCAACAAAGGTACATCCACTCCTCCTCTAACACCAAAAGAAAATGTTACTCCAATTAACATAGATAAACTTGCATAGGAAGAGAATGTAAGGATGGTGATGAAGAGAATTCTGACATGGAGAAGGAAGAACAAGAAAATAATGAGAAAGTAGATGAAGATAAGAATGAGGATGCATCTAGAGATGCAAAAATAAAAGAAGAGAATCCAATGAACTCCAAAAAGGATGGGGAAAAGGACTTAAAGGGAAAATATGCAGAGACTACAAAGAATTTTGTTGAATCCTTCGACTCCTTTGTAGATTCCTTGAAGAATATATTGAGTATGTAGCTCAATTTCCAACTTGTATCATCACAACTGCTACAACTACCAATGCAACATGAAAATTTAGATCTTGACAAGATTTTGCCCCCTCCACAAGCTACAATTGGGAGATGTATTGCATGAATCTAATTGAAAGGAGATCATAGTTCAACACATCAAAAGAGTGGAGAGATTATGGAAGAAGCAGTAAAGGCACTACAAGAGGTCATACGTAGTGCGAACATAGATACTTCACTTTTTGGTATGGAGAATTGGAAATTTTTAATTGATTCTTGTAAAGAATATACCTTCAGTCTTAAAGTACAAATTGAGAATGAGGTTCAAAAGATAATAAGTGATAATAAAATGATGGAGATTACTAAAAAATGTGCTCTTGCACATAAAAAGTTTCAAGAGAATTTTAAGGATGTATGTGTGTAGATGAGGAAAAGGCTCTTCATGAATATGGCATGAAGTGGCCCGAAGCCACACAAAGCATTAGGAAGGAGATGGACTCTATTGAGTCCCAAATCAACAATGCCTTCAATGCCTATGTTCTGACACTTGACTTGGCTAGAGATACAAGGAATGTTATAGAGGATTTGCATATGAAATTCTCTTAGTTACAAGCCTAAAAGGAGAATATCATTTTATAGTTTGGAGAGATAAGGGACTTGGTGAATCCCAAACTCATACTTGTTTTAAGAGCCCTTTTGAGTGCTACGAAAGCTACACAGATGAATCCTATACCTAACACTCTAGAAGAAGGAGAAGAGATACTGATGGAGTTTGAAACATAATTTATATTTCTTTGGGTAGCTAAGAAGGCATGTGAATAAGGTAAACATGTGTGGCAGACCCATGTGCAGAAGCTACAAGAGTCAACCTCTTCTAGTTGACAATATTTCTTTTTCTTTATGCATTTCCAATTTTTAGTTTTAGACTTTTTGTACATATGCAGAGTATATAGAGTAGTTTCTTGTACAATTTTTTTTGGTTTTGCTTTGGTACATGAATTAGTGGGAGCCAATTCAATCTTTGTGTTTGTACTTATGCATATATTTCACAAGCGAGGATATAATATATGTTAGAATAGTTGTTGTAGGCACCCTTTTCCCTTGATGTCAAAGGGGGAGAATAGTTTAGAATTATTTTGGAGATATTTTGGCATGTTTCCATCAATGAAAAAGGGGGATATTGTTGGAAGTTTGTCATTGATGTTGTTGTTGGAAACATCAACATGTAGAATAATCACAAGGTTTACTATTATATGTTGCAGTGTTGTAATTGATGTCAATATTGTATCTTGATATGGAGATCATGGTGTAGATAATTTTGGTTGGTTCAAAGATGCTTTGGGATGCTTATGGAAGACATTTTTACAAGATGGTTTGATCCAGTAAAGTTGATTATGATGAAAAATTGACTAAGTGTCAATTTTGATAATTTTGTGTAGTAGAGCATCTAGTTTTTGGGTCCACACTAATTCGTGAATGAACTCTATGTGTGGTTATATTATGTTTTTGTTGGTTGATAGAAGCATCTAATTCCAAAATTCCATCTTGTTTTGGCTTTTGGTTTTAAAGTTATGGATAAAAAAAGTTTGGCTTGGCAAATTATAGTCATTTCCTATACAATGCATGTGAGTAGGAGAGTCCACACTTCTCTGCGGATAGGATTTTGACTTTGTAGTTTTAAGGAGATGTTGACAATGTCAATAGAGTGTGAATTCTAGTTGGCATGATGTTTTGAGGTATGCATGTACAAATATGGGTATATAGTTGAGGAATTTTTGTATTAGGTCTTATGCGGTGCCGACCTAATAGGTGTGAAGGAATGCTAAGATTAATTTATTTATTTTCAAAGTCACATGAATAATTAATTAAATTAATTATAGAAGAAAATTTTGGTTACCATAATTAAATAAATCAAATTTATTCAATTATAGATGAGATTTAATTAGGGATTAAATAATTAAATAATAATTATTTAATCGATAAAATGATGAAAAGGGAAGAAATTAGGATAATTAATTTATTAACATTATTTAGTTATAAAAGTGTGAAGAAAATTAGAAATTGGTTTAGACAAAAATTAGGGTTAGAAAAACTTAGGGTTAGATGGGATTAGGGTTAGATAGACAATTAGTCAAAAAATGAGACTATGGGCTAAGGATAATTTTGAGTTTCTACACCATACTATTCAAAATGAAGATGTTAAGCATAATATCTATGAAAATTCATAACATTGATAGGTTCTTTGAGAGGTGTACCATCTATTGCCAAAATCTTGTATGCTCCAGATCCATAATCTTCATCAATAACATAAGGCCCTAACCAATTCAAACTAAAATTTCCTTTTTCTCTTGGTGTTGTATTTACATTACGTTGATTCTTACATAGCACCAAGTCACCTTTCTTACATGAATGGTCAATTAGGTTATCATCGTATTTGCATTACATGCCTCTAGAATAAGCTTGAATATGTTCAAGAGAATTAATATGCTATTCATCGAGCATTTCAAGTTGTTGAAGTCATTTTTCTCTATAAGAGTTATCATCTATAATGCCACTAAAAGAGATTTTCAAGGAAGGAATTTCTAGCTCTAATAGCATTACAACATCAACACCATAGACAAGGTTGTACAAAGTGTTTCTTGTAGTCATGTGAACACTTATGTGATAAGATCTCAATGCATAGGAAAGTTGAATATGCTAATATTTATTATGTTAACAATTTTGCACAAAAACTATTCAATTGTTTTGTTTGTTACTTTCACTTTTCCATTCAATTGAGGATAATATGGTGTGGAGAAATGATGTTGCATGTGGAAATTTTCTAAAAATTTATTCACTTGTTTTAAATGGTGTACTATTATATGTAATTAAAGTTGAAGGAAGGACAAATTGTGAGATTATGTTATCCATGATAAAATGACAAATCACTTCATTTGTCATGAATTCTACCCACTTCGTGAATCAATTTGCAACTATGATTATAAACATATGTCCTAAAGATGATGGAGGTGAAATATTCCCAATGAGATCCTAACCCCACATAAAAAATGATCAAATAGCAACTTGTGCATGAAGTTCACGAGTAGGAACATGGATCAAATTGTTATGTTGTTGACACTTAGGATTCTTTTTAACATAGATGAAAGAGTCTTGTTCCATATTTTTTTAGGAATATTGAATAATAATTAATTTTTGAAAAAAGGATTGACCACCAAAATTTCCTCCAGAGGCACCTAAATGTGTTTCCTCAAGGGCCACATGGATCTTATATTTAATAAGATAATAAAGAAGAAGACCATTATATGATCTTCAATATAAGATGTTGGATAAAATCATATATCAAGATGCAAGTTCTTCGGTATGAGATTGAGTGTTCTTGGTAGTTGTTTTAGGAAAAATGTCGTCTCTTAAGTATCAAAATATGGGGTGATGGATCAATCTGGTATATTAACATTTTCTTAAATATGTTTTTAGCTATCAATGGTGATGTAAGAGTGAATTTTGAATGTAAAATTTGAGGAAGGATCATCAAGGGATATAAGGGAAGTAGTACTTTCCATTGCATTCACATGTCAATTATCCTTTCATGGAATGCTATCAATAGTATATGAGGTAAACTGTATTAATATTTTAAATATCAAATCATAGAAATGGGATAACTTATCCATTTTTTATTGATACAATCCATTAACTTTTTTAATAATCAATTGAGAATCTCCAAATATGTGAATATGTTGTATGTTTAAAGACAAGGCCACACATAACCTGATATTAAAGGCCTCATATTCTACATTGTTATTTGTGCAAAAAAAATTTAGACGATAAGATAAGGGAATTGGCTTTCCTAAGGGAGGTATTAATATAACTCCAACAACAAAAATAGTTTGAAATTCAAAAAAAAAAAGTATAACTCCCATGTTTTGTTATCATTTATCTTTAAAACATATTCATTGGGAAGTGAGTCTTGGTTTGGTAATGCTAATGGTGAAGGAGCTTCAGCTAAGTGGCCGATCAATTATTAATCCTTAAATGCTTTTTGGGACACAAACTTAGGTCAAACTCTATTAACAACATAACCCATTTAGCTAAGTGTCTTGAAAAATATTTTTTTACAAAAAAATGTTTTAAAAGGTCAACTTTATAATGACATGCACTTTGATGTTTAATAAGTAATGTCTTAACTTGTTCATAGCAAAAACAAGAGTCAATTTTTTTTTTTATATAGCCATATATTGAGTCTCATAATCAATTAATATACAAATAATGTAGTAAATGGGATGCTCTATACCATTCTCATCTTGTTGCACCAATAAAATAGCAAGGGCATTGGATAAAACATAAATGCAAAGAATAAAATGTTATCCTAGTGTGTCTGGTTATAAAATTGGAGGATTAGCTAGATATTTTTTTAAGCTCTCAAAGGCTTTTTGAGAATATTTGTTCCATTTAAATTGTGATTCTTTCTTAAGTAGTTGAGTAAAGGGAAGAGTATGATCCACAAATGATACAACAAAATGATAGATAGCCTGAATCTTTCCTTGTAAGCTACAAAGTTGAGAAATGTTCTAGGAGGTGGCATGTTGATTATATCATCATTTTTTTCATTTCCACCTCAATACCTCAATATGACACTATAAAACCTAATAATTTTCCACTATCCACACTGAAGACACATTTTCTTGGATTCAATCTCATATTGTACTTACAAATTAGCTCAAATATTTGTTAGAGAATTTTGACATGATATTGATGTGTTATAGAATTAGCCAAGATATCATTGACATAATCTTCTAAAATGTTGTTTATGAAATTATGAAATATTAATGGCATAGCTCTTTGATACATTTCTACATCATTTTTCAATCCAAAGGGCATAATGATCCAACATAATGTTCCCCAAGGTGTAATGAATACTATTTTATATTGATCTCAAGGATTAATAAAGATTTGATTATGTCTTGAGAAACCATCCATGAATGATAATAAGGAATGACCCATATTTGAATCAACAATCATATCATATTTGGAAGGGGGGAACAATATTTCAATGATACCTTATTAAGATCACAAAAATCCATACAAATTTGAATATGATTATCTATTTTTTCCACAATAATGATGTTGCATATCTAAGGTGAATAATCAATAGGGTAGATGAAACCTACTTGTAGAATTTTTCAACCTCATCCTTAACTAATAAATCCACCTTAGGATTTATCTTACGAATATTTTGTCTCATGATTTTAGCATCATCTTCTAAGATAATGTTATGCATGAGTATCCAAGGATCTATGCTAGGCATATCTGAATAAGACCATGCAAAGAGTTCAAGAAAGTCATGTAAAATTGTTGCATGATATTCTTGTTCATCCTAATTGAGAAATTTTACAATTATAAGCACCTTTTATTTATTAAATGGGTCCATCAAGACATCTACAATATCTCCTGCAAGTAGTGTACTACAATTTGGAGTGTTAGGAATTGTTTGGGATGTGTCTTATTGATCATTAGATAAATTTTATTCTTTCCCAATATGAATTGGAATTTAAAAAATAGGGAAATCTATGATCATGATGACAAGTAGGAAAAATGTCATACATTCTAAAAAAATTCGCTAAGGACTCATCATTTTGAAAAATATCTAATGATATATCATTGGTTGTGTTATCTTTCAATTGAGGATGAAATAAATTGAGATATGTATTAGGAGGATCTTGTGTTATGGTATTGAAATTAAGTGAAGGTCTTCTTGATGCTTCAGTAGGTTTTGAAGGATGATCTAACCAATACCACTTGTCATGTATTGCATATTTATCTCTATAGGGACATTGATACCTTGTTATTTTATATCACATCCTTTACCCTTATACCCAAATTGTGAAAGGAAATTATATCCTCTTCCATAAATTTTTTCCATTTATTTTGAGAAAGGTGTTTTTTCATAATCAATCTCACCATATGTAGATGTGTAATTTGTGTTCCCTTCAAAGTTGGAAGTTTTAAAGTTAGACTCTTTAGGAGATTCTATAGGAGATTGTGTGGGTACTACCATAGTTTCTTTTTCTTCATCCAATTTTGATGGTGGGATTTTATATTCTTCTATGAAAGTAGGTGTAAAATCTAATGACCCCCAATCATCATCTAATAGTTTTTTTATAGGTTAAATATAGTCATCATTATTTTCAACTTGTAGAGGTTCCACTTTTGAAGTTGGGATTAATGTTCTAAAGGGTCTTTTGATTCTTGTCTTAGTTTGTTAACAATTTTAGACTCAAGATCAAATTTCACAATGTAAGCCTTGTTTTTATATGTGTTTCATTAGATGATGAAGGATTGAAGGAACTCCTTTCATCTCATGAATCTATGGTCTACCCAAGAGAAGATTAAATGAAAGAGTATTAGGCATGAAATGGATAGGATTAGGTAGCACAATAGGACCAAATTTAACTATTAATGTTATCATTGTTAATATTTTTCTTCCCACATTATAAAAAAATATAGATAGAAAAAATATTGGGTTGAATTAAAGTTTTATCCACCCCAATTTTATCTAAAATTTCAATTCTATAAATGTTAAGCCCTGAACCATTGTCAATAAGGGTATTCCTAATACCAACTTTGTTAATAAAAACCATTATCATCAAGGCATGATTTTCTTTTTTGTATCTCTAAGGGGGGTAACTCACTTTGGTGAAAGGAAATATCCAGATTTGTTGAATTCATACCCTAAAAAAAAGTTTCTACATCATTTGCTTGAGCACTGGGAGGCACAAAAAACCTTTTGCAAAGAATCTTGAAGCATGCCATGCAGATGGGTGAGGTTTGAATCGAAACCCACAGGAGATCTTAGTAGGAGTGACACGAACCTTCTCTACAAGATCATACTCCTTACCATTATGTTAAGGTAAATGAGGTACAATAGGTAAGATAGGTTGTGGGAGGGGCATTAACAAATGAATGGCTTGTGATTTTTTGGTTTCTTGTTATTTCTTGTGTTGTATGCATGAGAAACAACATGATAATGTTGTGTGATACATTATTTGAATGATTATGTTGGGTTAGTTGTCTTGCAAAATTTAAGATGTGACCTAAATTTTTCACTTTATTTGATGGTGGTTCAATGATAAGAACATGTTTGTTTTGAAGTTGGGGTCAATTTGTGGGTGGGTAAATGATAAGTTGAGGTGTGATTACAATTAATGTTCTTTTATGTGTTGGAATATTAGAAGCTTTAGTGGATGATATAGGTGAGATGAAGTCCTCAAGGGTATCATCTAACATATCAAAGTCATCACAACTAAAAGGATTGGTAGGTATATAATGTACTTGTAGAAAGAGATCTGACATGATCAAATTAATATAATTTCCATAAGATTAATCATTAATTTCTAATTACAAATGATATTTATGCTTGTTAATATAAATTAAAACCAAATATAGGCTTAAAAACTTGTTGTAGACACAAATATGAGAATCATGATCTAGATTTATAGAAAGGATACAAATATCAACCTGTGACTAAAATCTGAGCCAAATTGAGCTATTCTAGGGCGTAATACATCCTAGATTAGCTTATTTTTATTTGAATTTTCAAATTCTAAGTCACTAGGGATAGGTAATTGATGTTTGAGGTAAGTATGGTTCATATCTAAGATTAAAATTGCTATTATTTTGGTCAATTTGGAAAATGAAATGTAGTGTAATTAACTAAGATTTTTAAATTTTGAGAAATTAATTTTTTTTTTAACCCAATCATGTAATATTCCAAATTTTTTATGAAATTATCCTACAAATATGATAGTTTTTAAAGCTGAAAATAATTTTTTTTACCAAAAATAGCATAAAATCAAGTAAAATGACACTTTTCTTTCAAATGCAAACACACTTTCTTGCAAACAAGACCATATAATTTATGAAATTTTAACAACTTTTTCTTATTATTTCAAAGCTAAATGAAAATCAAAAGATATATTTAATACTCAAAAGGTTAGGTTCACCAAAATGTTTTTTTGAAAAAGAGATCTTTCTAATGTCTAGATCACTAAAATCAATCCTTTTTCAATAAACATTAGAATTCAATTTAAAAAGGGTGTGAGATTGACTTGCAACCTAAAAGGTGAGTCAATCAACCTTGGATCTAATTCTCTAATGCTTTATAAATTGACTAATATTAATATTCATTTGTTGAATTGATTTAACTATAAGACTAGATTTGAAAATGCAACATTTCTTTACTGACAAAATTGAGAAACCAAAATTTAAAAGATCTAAGTTGCGAAGAGTAATGTGCACCCGATATGTAAGTTTGAGTCTAATTTTACTGGTCTAGAGCACAAAGATTCCATATGCTAGCTTCCCCTTTGCTTAGATCTAAATTTATAAGCTTGTAAATCCTTTTTTTTCTTCTACAATCCTACTCTGAAATATTCACCTTTGGATTTGAACCTACAAAAATCTATTAAAGAGAGGGGAAAGGGTGGCTATACAAGATTTTTCCTTAGTCAAACCCCCATTTTGGTATTTCTACCTCCATAATAGCCAATGGAATAATAGATAAAATGTATGTGCTCTTAACCTTAAGTGTATCTAAGTCTGTAATGAGCTAAATGCATAAAACCCTACTCAAATGTGTTAGAGAAGGATTCCTAAATAGCAACAATGAAATCAACCCAAGAGAAAGAAAAATACCCTTAGGAAAATGTAAAATACAACAATACCTTGCTTATGACAGCAAGTAAGTTGAAGCTTGAAGATGAGAAAACTATGAAAACAAGTCATTAGGTTGTTGAAAATAGTCAAAAGTAATCTCCAAACCTAAATTCCATCACATTCTAGATTACCGTCAAACTCAAATCATTATAGAAAACTCGACTAAATATGAAAAAAATCTTCTTTTAAACTTATAAATTTGAATATTTGGTTGAATATAACTATCTCTTATGATACTTCCTCTTAATTTTGAAATAATAATTCATGTTTATATAGTGGAACTTAAGATGAATTAAACTTTAGGCCAACTCAATTAAATTTGAATTTTTCAAATTAAATGAATGCCAAGGCCCAAATTTAAAATTACATCTCTAAAATTAAAGATTGAGAAACATAGGAAATTAAATTTGTCAAGAAAAATAGGTGGTCTAGGGCACCCTACACCCTAAATTGGGATTCTCACACTCAACAAAGTTTGACATGGGTGTTTAATGTATGCTAAAATTAAGATATTTTTATAGTTAGGGTACTTGTCAAAATTAATTTGATGATTTTTAATTGATGAGACAATTTTTAGGGTAGTGTAGACACATTCTCCTTGGTTGATAGGAAATTTAGGGCTTGGTGAATGCATTAATGAAAAGGTCACTAAACTTGGTTCCAAATAGAGCATTAATTTGTACTTTCACCTAAAAGGGAATACAATTTCTAACACTATAAAACATATTAGAAACCTGTCCTTCTAATATATTTTTGGTATGTGTGCCCTAATTTATTTTTCACATGGAAAGATAAATATTAGAATTTTTTTCAAGGTGTACAACACATTTTACTTGATAATTAACAAATAAATAGGTTATATTGATTCGTGTTTGGGCACAACAATATACTCTTTAAGTCATGAACACTACAAGGTGGGATGGAAAAAGTCATTCCTCTACTTTGGAAGGTGAATATAATTAAGAGTCTTCCTCAAATAAAAATAAATAATACAAAGGATTGCCAAAATCCCTTAGTTGGAGAGTGTTTTGGCTGGTCCATTTAAGATGCTACTGTCGCACCCCAATTATGACATTACTATTTAGTATTTTTATGCAAGGTAAATGTGAATGTAGTTTTTATTTTGATGGTGAATAAAATGTGCTTTCACTTTTTTATCAATGCATTATGAAGGAACACTATTTCATTCGATGAAGAAATGCACATGTGTGAAATGGATGGTTATTGAATTAATATTCTAACTATGGAGATGTATTATGTGAAATGCATATTTTGTGAATAGATGATTACTGTGAGCATGTATCAGTGGTTGCAGGTAAATTTTCATTCCTCTAGGCGGAGGGTAAGTATCACACAAGAGAAGAACTTGGTCGGGTAACTAGTAACGTAAACTATCTGAGCATACACACACCATAATAGAATAATTGAGTTGATTTAGTTTGTGGGAAGTAGGTAATTCATCATTAGTTTGACGTGTCTACATTAGTAAAGGTATTGTTTACTATTGAATGCATGCTTGTGAGATTTTTATCTGTTTGGAACTTAGAAGTCCTTCCTTATCTTTCCGTGCTTGATGGTATGGTCAAATGAATATTTGGAATATATGCATATATGCATATGTTGACATATGTGTATGATGGATATAATGGGATGTCCATAAGAGTGTGACACCATATGTATGGACATGCATATATTTACATAAATGTTATAATGTTGTGTCTTTGAGCTTTCTGTTGATACATATCTACGTCAAAACTATGCATGTATATGAGTATATACATACCTTGATTTGAGTGTGAGAGCATAACCATATGCATGTATGTGTAAGTAGAAATACTTACAAACATACTCCCATGTGGAATCAATTATATTTATGTGAATATATATACACTTAAACGAATGCATGTATCGACAAGGATATGATATGATAGGGGAAACTTGATATATGGGTGAACATATTAAATATGTATAAATATGTATATGTGTATATGTGTATGTAGGAATACATGTGTATGTGCTTAATGGTGCAATCAAACATAAATATATATATACATAAATACATGAGCATAGAGGAGTATGTATATATATAGTCATATAGTCGATGTGATATATAGTAATATTATCTTGAGTATATATAAATATTCCTATATATGTGAATAAGTATATAAACATATACATATATGTATATACACATAAGCATTAATGCTTATTAGAGACGTGTATAATTATATATGTGTAGTGTCAAAAAATGGGTCCCTTGACATTTTCACACTCATTTGGGTCCTCCTGGTGGATTTTGGCTTAATAATGCCTTGATTTAGTGTTGTAATGTGGATAACACATTCACATTAGGTATTGGGACCTTATGAATTAATGGAAATTAATGGTTCCTTGCTAAAGTGTTGTGAAGTTTTTGTAACACACTTTCACACTTTTCTAGTTTTTTATCAGTTAACTAAACATAATAAACATAATTTTAATCATAATAAACATTAATCTTGCCTTATCTAGAGTTTTGTAAAGTGTTGTGACAAACTTTCACATTCCTCTAGGATTGCTATTAATAATTTGGCTTTCTTATGCTTTAATTGGCCCTATTTTGCATCCACAAGCCTCATTTATTACATCTTTTTGAGGATAATCCTGACACCAATCAGTAACCAATCATAATTTAGGTGTTCCTAGCTTTTGTGTCATAGATTCAGTGTCTAGGACTCATTCACCACCTTGTAAAAATGAGTCCCACCTAGGTCTTTTTGGCCCTGATGTAGGTTTCAGACATTTCTAAGCATTTTCCATTTTTGGTCCCATACATTATGTGTGATGGGAATCATTCAGCACCTTGGGATAATGAGTCTCATGTGACCAAAATTCAAATTTAAATCAAAAATTTGGAAATATTTTATTCTCCTAGACCTAAGGTCAGCTTGTAGTTTTGTAATTTCGAGAATTCTTGCATAATTAAGTATAAATACAAGGTTCTTTCACTCATATTCACACCTAGCAAATTTTACAAGCATTCAAGAGTTCACAAGAGCATTTGAGCATTCAAGGAATTTTAAGAGAAAATTATCAAGCATTCAAGAGATTTCTTCAAGTGTCAGTCATCATGCTAAATATTGCATTCATCATGTTTGTTATTGTGCTAACATTTGTTCTGTAGAGTTCATGATCTAAGGAAGCATTACATTCAAGATCTATCTCCTTCAAGCTAGAGTCAAGAACCACATCCATTGCGACCATTTCAAGCATTATTGTAGCACCTTATTGTTAGGGTTTGGTGAGTTGCAACTATATCTTTTGTTCATTCATCATTCTCCTTTCATATTTGTTTTCATTTCAAGGTTTAATTACCAACAAGGGGTTTGACCAAGGAAAACCCCTATTTGCTAACCCCCACAACATTTTCCCCTCTTCTTGTGTGTGATTTGCAGGGCTAGGTTGCAAATTTACCAAGAAACAAAGTTGGAGAAAAGTGGCCAAATCCCCAAAGTTGTCAAAGTTTTCATGAAGCCTTGGAGAAGCTTGGAGAAGGTCTACGGGTGGGAATTTGTAGTTTTGGATCTGGAAACCAGTCAAAAAGAGCAGAGAAAATTGAGAGGAACAAAATCTAGTTTAGAAATTCTAGAAAAGCAAAAGTGGACTAATTCACCACTATTGGCGAATGAGTCCCACTATATAGGCCTAATATATATTTTTATAGATCTGGATACCCTTTTGGCTGAAACCTGTTCCCACACATTTTCCCAAAAATTGGATTGATTTGCCCAACTTGGCGAATGAGTCTCAGTTAGCATCAACATCAGATTTTTTAGAGATATAGACCTTCATCTACCTTCTTCAATCTTCCAAATGCACACTTTCATTTTCATAGATTTTTGTTATATTTTGTTCACTTTCTTAGGTCATTTAGAGTTAGTTTACATCTCAAACTATGTTTTCCATTTCATTATCTTTTCCAAGTTTACACTTGGTGGTGAACACCTCATTAGATATCATTCAACTCCTAGCACAACCCTTTTCCATATTTCAATCTCCTTTGCATTGAAATCTCAAGGGTTTGTTCTTGAGTGAAGAGTAAGGAAATTGCCTCTCTCCTTTTAGGTCCAAAACCCTATAAGAAAAAGTGAGAACATAATTTTCCTCTTTTCATTTTAGTGAACCTACATTTAGATCATCCTAATTCTGATTTTGAATGCATTTTCATCCTATATTTATCTTGCATTAAAATTGCATTAGGTTTTGCATTGGTTAATTTGCATTCTAGGGTTTCAAAATTTGCATTAGTGAAATTTCATATAGCTTGCATTGTTGCATCTAATTTCATTGAAAATTATTGAAAAAATCTGCATTTGCATCTCAGATTTGCATCATAAAACATAAAAATCATAACATTCAATTCAATTTTTTTGAAAATTTTCAAAAAAATTAGTACCTAGACTCATTTGCCACCTTGGGTGAATTAGTCCCTCCACATATTTTTCACTGCATTTTCACATTTATAGTTCAGTTTCTAAGTTTCAGTTTATTATTTCTACATTTCTGTTTCACTTTCCATAATTTTAGTTATAAGCATTTCATTATCCTTAGCTTATATTGCATTTGCATTCAGCCTGCATGCAATAGCCTTTGCATGAGTGTTTGGTGTCCTATTTCTAATACCATAGTGAGAAGAATTTCGAGACTCGTGTTATCCCATGATAGCACAATCATTATGGATCTTGGGTTATCTAGATCTTCCACCCTAGTATTGATAGTAGTACACTAGGCATGGATAAGACCCTTAGCAAGTCCTTGCCTTCAAGTAGCATGCACATCGAACTAAGGAATGACAACATCTTGCAAGAAAACATAATTCAAATTCATGAGGACCTAGTAAATGTACAACATCAAATAAGCCTTGAAAACATTTCAACCAATGTAATTCCTACCATAGAAAACATTCACTGCATGCTTTAAAGTGAAGACGACCTTGACCTTATGCAAAAAATAGTTAAAATCTTTGGAAAACATATTCCCTCAACCACTAGTTGTCCTTTGTCAACAAAAAAATTTACAAGCCAAGGAGGAACTCAAATTCCTCAATACCTACCTACACCAACCCTGAAGTCAGAACAAAAATGCAACAAGTTAGTAATGTTATTCCTTCCCTAGGTATTCCTGCTAGCATCCCTAGTTCCTATGTGGCATCGCAAGTTATATCTCCTACCTTACCACCTATAAGCATTCCATTCACTTGTCCTATGAACATGTACACTCCATTGCCACTTTCATTTCCATCTCATAATACATGCAATGAACCTCTCATAACACAACTTTTCCAAACTGTTTCATCCCTTCAAAAAAAAATTTCCATCATAAACTAGCATCAAAATGGTCCACCTACATATTATGTCAAGAGTAGTCCATTGTCCTTAGAGATATTACAAACACCGATGCCACAAGGTGTAGAGGTGCCTAGATTTGTGAAATATGGAGGGAAGGGAGATCCTTCTAACCATGTTAATTCCTACTCTGCCTTATGTAGTGACTTTGTCATTGATGATAAACTATTGGAAAAAAAATTTCTAGGTCCTTGAAAGATACTGCCTTAGAATGGTTCTCTTCTTTACTGAACAACTCAATTCATTCATTCAATGAACTTTTTGATGTATTTTTAAATCATTTCCAAGTGTATATGACTCCCAAAATGACCTTGGCCGATTTGATGAGATGCAAGGAAAAAGAAGAAGAAAATATAAAGGATTATATCTCACTCTATCAATCACTTTATTCCAAAAATCGATGTCAAGGTCCCTGAACCACACCTTCAAAATATGTTCATAGGAAATTTGCAAAGTAAAATCCAATACAAGTTGACTATGATGAAATTTCCATCCTCCATGCACCTGTGCACTGCCCTCCATGATTATCACAATTTGGTTAGCAGTCAAGAAAAAAGGTCCACTTCTAGCTGGATTGAGAGATTTGAGCCCAAAAACCAAAACAATTCCTAACCTTTTAGAAAACAAAATAAAGTTTTCCTTCAATTCAATTCCCCTCAACAAACAACTCAAAATGTCAATAACCAAGTAGTTGTTCTCAAAGCCATGGTCCCCTTTAGTTATGGAGACCCCAAAAGACAATTCACTCCCTTGCCCGATACCATTCATAACAATGTGTCCTAGCTTTTAGAATAACAAATGATTACCTTGGATCCAATCAAAACATACAACCCTAATAAGCCTTTAACCTCGAGCTTTAAATCAAATGCTTATTGTCACTATCATCGAAAAAATTTACATGAAATGAAACATTGCAAGTGTCTTAAACATATTGTGCAAGACCTCATTGATTCCGGTCATCTATCCATAAGAGGTGTTAGCAATCAAGACAATAATTCCATTTCTCCTTCTAACCAAAACTTGGAAATTTTCACCAACCCAATGCCCAAACATTATATTTCATTTATCAAAGCAAGTGAAACTACAAAAAATAATGTGATGAATGTTGATACAAATGATGAAAACAATGATTCTATTCTAAATCATGCTATCAATATCAATCTTATAGATGAAATGGTAGGGACAATAGACATCATCCCTCGAAAGGGCCAACCTAAGAATTCTCTTGACATTGCTTTCTCCTCTAAGGATACACTTAAAATTTTTCCCTATGGTCCTCTCTACATAGCCGACCATATCTACAACAATCCCACTAATGGGATATTAATAGATCCCACTTGTGGAGAGAATGTGATTACTGAGGAATTTTTTCTTTTGCATGAACTTTATCAAGATGAATATGATAAACTAAAAGCATGGATCAAGACACACAATTTTTTTGCTTGCCCTACAATAGGATCGATTGCCTTACCATTGCAAATAGGACCAAAAACATTAGATGCCACATTCTCCATCATCCCATAGTCAGATCAATTTTGTGTGAAGTTAGGCCACCCATGGCTTCACTCCATGAAATTCGTCGCTTCGGTTGTGCATAAATGTTTAAAGTTTCCCTTTGACAATGAAATATTCTTTTCCCATCACAGTGGCTTTAACTTCTTATCTTCCAAAGGAAACTTTTCCCTAGATTTTTTTTGGCTCAAACCCATGGAACCTATAAAACCTTGAGAAGACTTCTTTTTCTTGTCCTATCAAAAGTTCAAGGAAAAAAAGATAGCTGAACTATATCTCTGAAACATGTCTCCATCAACATCTCAGCCTACCATCCTTGACAAAACCATGCTTGAACCTAAAAAAGAACCAAACAATCAGGATCAATCGAAAATAGAAACTTCACCTACATCCTAAAAACAACCAAGACACAATGAAACCAACCTCTTAACACCTCCTAGAATAAAAAAAAATTACAAAGTAAAAGAGAAAGTGGTTGAAAAAACTCCTGTGGTTCCTTCCATGCCTCCCCCTAGCAAAGAAAAGAAACATATGGTTGATCAATCCATTCCTACACAAATGCAACTTGAGAAAAAAACTAATAGAAAAAGAGGTGCTAGAGAGCATAGGCATTGATGTCGTGCCCTTTCTTGTAAGTTCCATGATCAATTAAACAAATAAAATCAAAATCCAAACTTGACTGAAGCAATGCATGATGAATCTACCTGAAAACAAGAAAATTAAATGCAACCTCCACAATAGGAGTTGAAATCTTTCATGGACATTATCATTCGACCTCCTGTTCTGATAAACTTAGATGATGATGACGAGGTTAAATATAAAATAAACAAAGAGGTGCATAATGAACTAAATACATTATTTTCCTCTTCCATGAGCTCAAATGAAAAATATCCTATAAAGATTGTTGAACCTTGTGCTTCTCATAGTTTTTCACTTGCTCTTGTCCCTTTGGCTAGTTTCCCACCTTCAGTATACATAGAACATGATTGGGAGGTAGATGAATTCCTCATAGGTTGACTCACATTTTCCTTAATAGCCTTTTTTCTTTATTTCTTTTTCATTTTCTTTTTTGTGTGATTGCATGTGTGTATTGTGATCCCCCATGAAATTCTATTTGATATTCTCTCTCTCTCTCTCTTTGTGACATTCTCTATTTGTACCTTCATTATTCTCTATGTCGTGCATCTCTTTCACTTTTTATCTTGTGTTTCCTTTTGGGGATGATGCAAGGTGTCGAGACACCCCATGTCTATTCCATGTTGACCCAAAAGGATTTTTCTTTTTCCTTAGCCTTTTCTTTATATCTTTTCCATTTGTCTTATGTTTTCCTTTTGGGGATGATGTAAGGTGTCGAGACACCCTTTGTCTCTTCCATGTTGAACCAAAAGGATTTGTTTTTCTTTTTGATTTTGATTTTCTCTTTCTCTCTTGTCATTTTTCTTGTATTTTTCTTTTGGGGATCATGCAAGGTGTTGAGACATTCATGTCTCTTCCATGTTGACCCAAAATATTTTTCATTGTTTTCACTCTCTTTGTGTCATTATTCTAGTTCTATGTGTATTTGGGGGATGATGACAGTTCAAAGCTCTCTAAAAACATTGTAGTAAAGAACATATTGATCCAAAACCATATATCCCTTATGTGTTTGATGTTTTCATTTTGGGGGTAACCCCTCTCTTTTCTTTTTCTATCGCATGATGCAACTTTACTCGGAAACATATGACTTGGCATAGGGATTTCCAAGTTTGTTCTCATGTCTTCTTTTTCTTGTTAGAATTTTTCATTTTCTACTTTAAAGTAATTTCTCTTAGTATGGTGTTTAGAAATTTCTTTGAAGTGGGGGCATACATTGGAATTATTCTTTGTCATTTTCCTTTTTCATGGTTTTTAGTTTATCCTTCTTATCTCATACGATGCATTTGTCACTTTGTGGATGAAATTAGGTGTAATGTCCTTTAGGAGTGTGATCTCTCTTAGAATATTTCATTCCTCTTAGTGGCTTGATGTGATGCATTGCATCCCCTAGGTTGCAAATTCTCTATTCTCTGATTGGTCCTCTCTTGGAGACATTAGGCATAATCTTCCCTAAGTTAAAGAACTTGCATGAACTAAGCAAGACTCCTTTGAAATTTTCCTATTTTTACATTTTGCATTTTTTTTTATATGGCCACCTTGCATAACATAGCTTGCATTCCTATAGTTCCATCCTTTTTGTTCATGAGCTCCAAGCATACAAAGTTTTGCTTGTCTCACGAAGCTTGGAAATCATTTTTGTGTGGTGCCTTATTAAAGTTATCAAGAGGTATAACTTTGGTATGGTTTGAGTGGGAAGCCCAATTTGAGGCATGAATTTCCCCATAGCCACTTACGTTTGTGTGAGTGCATACCAACCATGAGTGTATTTTTTTCACCTTTTTGGACTTCTCACCTGGTAGACAGCTAGAAGTTTTGTCGCCTCAAAGTGAGTATACATTTTTTGAAAAAATATCCTAGATCTGATCCAAATCATGATGGACAAATGGTCAAAGCTTGATTTGATTCTTTCAATTTTTTTCTCTTTTTCATCTTTTCCAGTGTATGCTTGGCCTTGTTGTTGTTCTTTATATCATTTTCATGTGCGTTCCTTTTTGCTTATGTTGGTTTTTCATGGGATCTTGATCCTAGGGGCTTGATCACCCCTCTTGATTGTTGTCATCTCATCTTGCTAGAATTGGTTCATTGGAACCCCTCTTGATGTGTGTTTTTCTAATTTAGTGTGAGTTTGAAGAAAGTTCATCCTCTTAATAAAGTGGGGGTAAATGTAGTGTCAAAAAATGGGTCCCTTGAAATTTTCACATTCGTTTGGGTCCTCCTTGTGGATTTTGGCTTAATGTCGCCTTGATTTAGTGTTGTAATGTGGATTACACATTCACATTAGGTCTTGGGACCTTTTGAACTAATGGAATTTAATGGTTCCTTGTTAAAGTGTTGTGAAGTGTTGTGACACACTTTCACACTTTTCTAGGGTTTTATCAATTAACTAAGCATAATAAACATAATTTTAATCATAATCAACATTAATCTTACCTTATTTGGAGTGTTGTAAAGTGTTGTGACACACTTTCACATTCCTCTAGGCTTTTTATTAATAATTGGGCTTTCTTATTCTTTAATTGGCCCTATTTTGCATCCACAATCCTCATTTATTGCATATTTTTGAGGATAATCCTGACACCAATCAATAACCAATCATAATTTAAGTTTTCCTAGCTTGTGTGGCCCAAATTTAGTGTTTGGGACTCATTCACCACCTTGGGTGAATGAGTCCCACCTAGGTTTTTTTGGCCCTGATGCAGGTTTCACACATTTCTAAGAATTTTCCATTTTTGGTTCCATACATTATGTGTAATGGTACTCATTCACCACCTTGGGTGAATTAGCCTCATGTGACCAAAATTCAAATTTAAATCCATTTTCTGGTGGGATTTTATTCTCCTAGATCTGAGGTCAGCTTGTAGTGTTGTAATTTTGGGAATTCTTGCATAATTAAATATACATACAAGGTTCTTTTACTCATATTCACACCTAGAAAATTTTACAAGCATTCAAGATTTCACAAGAGCATTCAAGGAATTTCAAGAGCAGATTATCAAGCATTCAAGAGCATTCTTCAAGTGTCAATCATCATGCTAAAAATTGCATGCATCATGTTTATTTTTGTGCTAACATTTGTGATTTAGAGTTCATGATCCAAGAAGCATTACATTCAAGATCTATCTCCTTCAAGCTAGAGTCAAGAACCACATCCATTGCAGTCATTTCAAGCATTATTGTAGGACCATATTGCTAGGGTTTGGTGAGTTGCAACTTTATATTTTTTTCATTCATCATTCTCCTTTCATATTTGTTTTTATTTCAAGGTTTATTTACCAACAAGGGGTTTGAACAAGGAAAACCCTTATTCACTAACCCCCACAACATTTTCCATCTTCTTGTGTGTGATTTGTAGGGATATGTTGTAGATTTACCAAGAAGCAAAGTTGGAGAAAAGTGGCCAAATCCCAAAAGTTGTCAAAGTTGTCATGAAGCCTTAGAGAAGCTTGGAGAAGGTCTACAAGTGGCAATTTGTAGTTTTGGATATGGAAATGAGTCAAAAAGAGCAGAGAAAATTGAGAGGCACAAAATCTAGTTTAGAACTTCTACAAAAGTAGAAGTGGATTGATTTTCCACTATTGGTGAATGAGTCCCATTGTACAGGCTTGATAGATATTTTTATAGATTTGGATATTTTTATATTTTTATAGGCTTGATACCCTTTTAGCTGAAACATGCTCCTACACATTTTCCCAGAAATTGGACTGATTTGTCCAACTTGGTGAATGAGTCCTCGTCAACATCAACATTAGATTTTTTAGTGATCTAGACCTCCATTCCACCTTCTTCAATCTTGTAGGTGCACACTTTCATTTTCAATGCTTTTTGTTAAATTTTATTTAGTTTCTTAGGTCATTTAGAGTTAGTTTACATTTCACACTATGTTTTCTATTTCATTATCTTTTCCAAGTTTACACTTGGTGGTGAATGCCTCATTAGATATCATTCAACCCCTAAGGAAACCCTTTTTCAGATTTCAATCTCCTTTGCGGGTGATCCCACAATAGTGGTTTACAATTTTTGGCTAAACTGGACATTGAAATAATTTTTTTTAACTAAATCTTCACTTTTGAGCACTTATAGCGGCTAAACCATGAGGAATTTGAAGATGATGCAACCTAAGGTTTCATGAAATTTTTTCTATAGATTCTAAATATATTTTTTTCAAAATTTTTGGAATCATATTTCACTTCTTTTTCCATTTCCCTCAAAAACTAGTTTTTTTTTTTTCAGAAAACAACATTTTTAAAAAGTGACACTCATCGTATAACGCATAAATTTTTTTCATGAAGGATAAAATTCTAATTCTTTCAAATTTAGATTCATAACTCTGATATCTAGTGCTTCCACTTGGTTAGATAGTTTTTTATTGAATATTTTTTCTTTAATCAAGTTTCGAATTCAAACCAATTATAATTCAGACATAGCCAGCGACGTATAGTGCGTAACTTTTTTTGTATGTATCGAAATTCTTTTTTTTTTCTTTGTTGGATCAAGGACTTCAATAGCTGGTGCACTAATATTTTTAATTTATTTTTTGATAATATACTATTTTTCCATATGTGCAGAACAAAGAGCTTGATTTTTAGTGAAAAACCTACATTCATGAGAAATTAAAAATAAATATAATAATTAAATTAAATTTATTTAAAATTATACTTTTTGGGAAGCTTATAATAAGGAATACCTACTTACAAAAAATAAACTTTAAATGAATTCATTTGATCCCCCAAAAGGTAAATCAAATGTGGTTTTTATTAGCATTTTGATAGGTGTAAAGGAGACTCCGTTATAGGGTATGTCAGGATCATGGTGTGCCAAAAAGTGGCAATATTATGGGGGTATGTGGCTGATGACTTTTCACTCAAAATTAATGAAATGAAAAAGGTTTTAGAGGAGATTCTCAGCTTTCCAAAAATATAAATTATGATTTAATTTGAATTTAATAAATAATTATTATTCATTTTCTATTAGAATTACTGACTAAAGTCTGATCGATAGGCTGATTGAAAACATCTATAACTTTCAACGGTATCATATTTTTGAATCCAAAACATGTGTCACATTCTATGCTTCACATACTATAGGATTAAAAAAAAAATTAAATTTCATGAAGTTTTGACCAAGTTAAGTGTGGTTGAGATGGGTTTTATATTTTCTAAAAGTTGTAATAAAAAATCATAATTAATTATTTACTTGGAAAAAATTACAAAAAAATATGCATCACATCCAGACATGAGTCCTCTACTTATATATAAAATCTTAGAAAAAAAATATTATTAATTTATTATGGTTAGGGTGGTCAGACAGACACCTACTTATTTTTTCCCTGAAATTTAAGTACTAATGTATTGAAATTTCAAAATTTCACCAAATAGATTTTATTTATTTTTAAATAAACCAGTATTTTAGAAACTACATTCAATTTTCTACAAATTCTATTCTTACATATTTTTGAAATAATATAGATAACTTATTCAAATATTTACGTCAAGTTTCCTAACACTGATTGTTCTGAATTTTTTGCCACTTAAGGGCCTGTTTTTTGCATGATGATCCTTCACATACCCTATAGGTATGGTTTAAAAATAGTGGGGTTCTATCCAAGGGGGTTTTATTTAAGGTAGTTTGATAAAACCCTCTTCAATTGGAATTATTTAAATGGAAATTTTTAAGGCTTAAATCATTATATTTTATAAAAATATGCGATTTCAACAAAAATCATATCCTCCTAGAAATTGTAAACCAGCTTTGTGGGATCACCCTTGCATTGAAATCTCAAGGGTTTTTCCTTGAGTGAAGAGTAAGGAAATTTCCTCTCTCCTTTTAGGTCCAAAACCCTAGAAGTGAAAGAGAGATTTTTTTTTTCCTCTTTTCATTTTGGTGAACCTGCATTTAGATCATCCTAATTCTGATTTGGAGTGCATTTTCATCCTAGATTTAGCTTGCATTAACATTGCATTAGGTTTTGCATTGGTTAATTTGCATTCTATGGTTTCAAAATTTTCATTAGTGAAAGCTCATATAGCTTGCATTGTTGCATCTAATTTCATTGAAAATTATTGAAAATTTTGCATTTGCATCTAAGATTTACATTAGAAAATATAAAAAGCATAACATTCAATTCAAAATTTTTGAAAAATTTCAAAAAAAATAGTACCTGGACTCATTCACCATGTTGGGTGAATTAGTCCCTCTACATATATTTCACTACTTTTTTTGGCATTTACAGTTTTGTTTGTTGTTTCTACATTTTTGTTTCACTTTCCAGAATTTTAGTTATAAGCATTTCATTGTTCTTAGCTTACATTGTGATGCAGGAGCATCCATGGACTCGTGCAATCTTTCATCAACCAAATTTATTTTATTTTAATTTTATTTGGTTTTCAATAAATGGTTGCCAAAAATATTTGTAATTAATGTAATTTTAAATTAAATTACATTAAAAATTCATGTTGAATGATTATGCTCGAAAAGGCAGGTGTTGCAGAGGAAATGGAAGTGCAAAAAATTCAAAATTTGAATTTTTGCAAGTTAAAGGCGATTTTTAAGATTTTATTTTAAAATAAAATCTCAACTTCCACAAATCCCTAAAAAATAGGGACTATCAAAGTGGGTGCCCATCTAATCAAATTGGAAACTTTGATGAGTGAGTTCAATTTTGGAAACTGCTGATAAAGTGTGTGTGAGACTGGTTGCTTGCACAAGTGAGAAGTTTGATTTTTTATTTTTGGAATTTCAATTTAAAAATTATCTCCTTGGATTTTTGGGAAAGATGATTTTTGAATTTGAAATGGAAATGAAATTGAATTTCATTTCTTTCTGGAAAATTTGGAAAGTTGGTAATAAAAGATAATTCATTTACATTTTGAAGTAGTTTTCAAAGGCAGGAAACTCACAATTAAGGTGGATTTTTCTTTAAGGAGAAATTGCAGCAAAGTGTGAAGGCTTCAATAATTTATTTGCAGCCATTGTTGAAGAGTGACAGAGTGTGCAGGTGGGTTGGTTGTAGTGCTTGAGAAGCACACAAATTCTATGGAATGTTGCAGATTTTTGTAATCAATTTTATGATGTTGTAAAGGGAATATGTGGTTCCCATAGTCTCATTGAGACTTTATTATTTTGTAATTTTAGATTTTCCATTTTAATGAAAGTTTCATGTTGTAGTTTCTTGCATACTTGTGTTTGTGTTGAAATTAAATCAGCAGAGATGGTTTTGTGTCACCCCCTTCCTAGTTCACATTGCATTTGCATTTACCCCACATTCAATATCGTTTGCATGAGTTTTTGGTGTCCTATTGCTAATACCATAGTGAGAAGAAGTTTGAGACTCATGTCATCCCGTGATAGCACAATTGTTGTAGATCTTGGGTTATCTAGAACTTCCACTCCTAGTATTGACAATAGTACACTAGGCATGGATAACACCCTTAGCAACTCCTTACCTTCAAGTGGCATGCACATCAAACCAAGGAATGAAAACATCCCACAAGAAAACATAATTCAAATTCATGAGGACATAGTAAACATACAACATCAAATAAGTCTTGAAAACATTTCAACCACTACAATTCCTACCATAGAAAAAATTCACCACATGCTTGAAAGTGAAGATGGCCTTGACCTTGTGCAAAACATAGTTAAAATATTTGGAAAAAATATTTCCTCAACCACTAGTTGTCCTTTGTCAACAAACAATGTTACAAGCCAAGGAGGAACTCAAATTCCTCCTCCCACAACAATTTACTCAATACCTACCTACACCAGCCTTCAAGTCACAACAACAATGCAACAAGTTAGTAATGTGATTCCTTCCCTAGGTATTCTTGCTAGCATCCCTAGTTCCTATGTGGCATCACAAGTTATATCTCCTACCTTACCACCTATAAGAATTTAATTCACTTGTCCTATGACCAAATACACTCCATCACCACTTTCATTTTCATCTCATAATACAAGCAATGACCCTCTCATAACACAAATTTTCCAAAATATTTCATCCCTTCAAAAACAAATTTCCATCATAAACTAGAATCAAAATGGTCCACCTACATATTATGTCAAAAGTATTCCATTTTCCTTGGAGATATTACAAACACCGATGCCGCAAGTTGTAGAGGTGCCTAGATTTGAGAAATATGGAAGGAAGGGAGATCCTTCTAACCATGTTAATGCCTACACTACTTTATGTAGTGACTTTTTCATTGATGATAAACTATTGACAAAACTTTTTCCTAGGTCCTTGGAAGATACTGCCTTGGAATGGTTCTCTTCTTTAACGAACAATTCAATTCATTCATTCAATGCAATTTTTGATGCATTTTTAAACCATTTCCAAGTGCATATGACTCCCAAAATGACCTTGGCTGATTTGATGAGATGCAAGCAAAAAGAAGAACCAAAGATAACTGATTTTATCTCATGCTATCAATTGATTTTTTCCCAAATTGATGTCAAGGTCCAAGAAAAGTTGACTATGATGAAATTCCCATCCTTCATGTAGCTATGCACCAGCCTTCATGATTATCAAAATTGGTTAGCAGATGAGATACAAGTTCCACTTCTAGTCAAAATGAGAGATCTGATCCCACAAACCAAAACACTTCCCAACCTTTTAGAAAAAAAAAAGGGTTCCTTCAATTCAATCACCCTCAACAAATAGCTCAAAATGTCAATAACCAAGTAGCTTCTATCAAACCCAGAGTCCCCTTTAGTTATGGAGACCCCAAAAGACAATTCACTCCCTTGCCCAATACCCTTCATAACAATGTGTCCCAACTTTTAGATCAACAAATGATTACCTTGCCTCTCGTCAAAACATGTGACCCTAATAAGCCTTTACCCCCAAGATTTAAATAAAATTCTTATTGCCACTATCATCGAAAAAATGGACATGAAACAAAACATTGCAAATGTCTTAAACATCTTATGCAAGACCTCATTGATTCTGGTCATCTATCCATTGGAGGTGCTAGTGATCAAGGAAATAAGTCTGTTACTCCTAACCAAAAATTGGAAATTTTCACCAACCCAATGTACAAACATAATATTTCATTTTTCAAAGCAAGTGAAACTACGAAGAATGATGTGATGAATGTTGATATAGATGATGAAATCAATGATTCTATTCTAAATCATGCTATCAATATCAATCCTATAGATGAAATGGTAGGGACAATAGACGTAATACCTCGAAAGGGCTGACTTAAGAATTCTATTAATATTGCTTTCTCTTCTAAGGATATACTTAAAAATTTTCCCGATGGTCCTCTCTACATAGTCGACCATATCTATGAAAAGCCCACTAATGGGATGTTAATAGATCCCACCTATGGAGAGAACATGATCACTGAGGAATTTTTACTTTTGCATGAAATTTATCAAGATGAATATGATAAACCAAAAGCATGGATCAAGACACACAATGGTTTTTCTTTCCCTACAATAGGATCAATCGTCTAACTTTTACAAATATGACCAAAAACATTAGATGTCACATTCTCCTTCATCCCACAATTAGATCAATTTTGTGTGAAGTTAGGCCACCCATGGCTTCACTCCATAAAGTCATTGCTTTGGTTGTGCATAAATGTTCAAAGTTTCCCTTTGACAATGAAATATTCACTGTCCATCAAAGCATCTTTAACCCCTTGTTTTCCAAAGGAAAATTTTCCCTAGATTCCTTCTGGCCTAAACCCATGGAACCTATCAAGCCTCGAGAATACTTCTTTTTCTTGTCTTATCAAAAGTTCAAGGCAAAGAAGATAGCCAAAATTTCTCTTCGAAACATGTCTCCATCAACATCTCAACCTACCATCCTTGATGAAACCATGCTTGAACCTAAACAAGAACCAAATAATTAAGACCAATCGAAAATAGAAACTTCACCTACATCCTATAGACAACCAAGACACAATGAAACCAACCCCATAACACCTCCTAGAATAAAAAAAATTACAAATTCAAAGAGAGAGTGGTTGAACAACCTCCTATTGTTCCTTCTATTCCTCCCCCTAGGGAAGAAAAGAAACCTATGGTTGATCAACCCACTCCTACACAAATGCAACTTGAGAACAAAACCAAAAGAAAGAGAGGTGTTGGAGAATGTAGGTGTTGACGTCGTGCCCTTGCTTGTAAGTTATATGAACAATTAAAAAAAGAAAATCAAAATCTAAACTTGACTGAAGCAATGCATGATGACTCTACCTAAAAATAAGAAAAATCAATGCAACCTCCACAATAGGAGTTGAAATATTCCACATATATTATCATTTGGCCTCCTATTGTGATCAACTTATATGGTGATGACGAGGTTGCTAAAATTAATGAAGAGGTGCATAATGAACTGAATAGATTACTTTCCTCTTCCATGAGCTTAAATGAAAAATCTCCTATAAAGAGTGTTGAACCTAGTGCTTCTCCTAGTTTGACACTTGCTCTTGTCCCTTTGGCTAGTTTCCCACCTTCGGTATACATAGAACTGATTGGGAGGTAGATGACTTGCTCATAGGTTGACTCGCATTTTCCTTACTAGACTTTTTGCTTTATTTCTTTTACATTTTATTTTTTGTGTGATTGTATGTGTGTAATGTGATCCCCTATGATGTTCTATTTGATATTCTCTATCTCTTTGTGACATTCCTCTATCTGCACCTTCATTCTTCTCTATGTCATGCATCTCTTTCACTTTTTATCTTAAGTTTCCTTTCAGGTATGATGCAAGGTGTCGAGACACTCCATGTCTCTTACATGTTGACCCAAAAGGATTTTTCCTTTTCCTTTGCATTTTCTTTATATATTTTTTATTTTTCTCATGTTTTATTTTTGGGGATGATGCAAGGTGTCAAGACACCCTATGTCTCTTCCATGTTGACCCAAAAGGATTTCTTTTTCTTTTGAATTTTCATTTTCTCTTTCTCTCTTGTCATTTTTCTTGTGTTTTCCTTTTGAGGATGACACAAGGTATCGAGACATTCATGTCTCTTCCATGTTGACCCAAAAGGTTTTTCCTTGTTTTCTCTCTCTTTGTGTCATTCTTCCAGTTCTATGTGTATTTGGGGGATGATGACAGTTCCAAGCTCTCTAAAAAATTTGTAGAAAATAACATATTGACCCCAAATCCACAGATCCCTTATGTGTTTGGTGTTTTCATTTTGGGGGAAACCCCTCTCTTGCATGATGTAGCTTTACTCAAAAACATATGACTTGGCATAGGGCTTTCAAATTAGTCTCTCATGTCTTCTTTTTCTTGTTAGCATTTTTCATTTGCTACTTTAAAGTAATTGCTCATAGTATGGAGTTTAGCAATTTCTTTAAAGTGGGATCATTCATTGGAATTATTCTTTGGAATTTTCCTTTTTCATGTTTCTTAGTGCAACCTTCTTACTTCATAGGATGGATTTATCACTATGTGGATGACATCGAGTGTAATTTCCATCAGAAGCGTGATCTCTCTTAGCATATTGCATTCCTCTTAGTGGCATCCCCTAAGTTGTGAATTCTCTATTCTTTGATTGGTCCTCTCTTGGATACATTAGGAATAATTTTAGGATGTTGTGGATGTGTTGCTGATATGTGGTTGTCATTGATGTCAACACTATTAGCATTTGGTGTATTAGAGGCTGTATATGTTGAGGATATTGAGAAAATTGTAAAAGAAAGTGTTCTAGGTTCCTAGTGGAGTTGTGCAAGTCATGAAGGTGTCTTGTTCTCTACGTTGAAGTTAAGATGTTGTGGATTAAAGGGTTTTCTATTGAGTGTATCTAGATCATCTACCAGAAGTTTCAGAGATCTATGTATAGATTTGATCATGTTGTGGTCTGACAATGTTTTTGTGGTCTCTGTTAGTGTTCTTGAGTGAATTTTGTGTGATTCTAGAAATATCATTTTTTGTGGATGTATATAGATCATGCTCTATCTTTGTGGTATGTCCACATTGATCAGTGTGCTTGTGGTTGAAGATATATTTTTGCATATGTTCAGTTTTTCTTGTTCTTGGCTGACATGTTGGTGGTAGCATGTTGTAGATCTTTGAGGTGAAATTAATTGAACTCCTTTTGTGTTGGAGTTGTGAATTTGGGTCCCCACCATGTTGTGGCCTACCTTGGTGGATTCACATTGAAAATTTATTTGTAAATTTGGATCGACATTGAAAATATGTTTTATTTTCCTGGCCGACTAAAGTTGTTGATGAAATCTCATGTAGTGGATATATAAGAGCGATTATTCCATCAGTGTAGTGTGTGGAAAAGGTGTTGAGTGTGCTCTTATGTGTGTATGTGTGAATATCATTCAATTGCAAAGCAGAGTGTGAAGAAGGTTGGGCAAAGTGTGAAGTAGTTTGTGAAGGAGTTTTCTGTGCTTAATTGGAACTATAATCAGGCTTGTGCAAAAGCTATTTTCTTAGTTCATACCCTCCGGATTTTAATCCTATTCTGTATTGTTGGGCAGTGAGCCCCTTCTTTAATTGAGTAGTGAGCTCTAGGCAGTGTGCCTGAATGCATGTGCATTCCCCTTATTGATTTCATTGTACTTTTAACAAGGTATAATCTTGTGGACTAACATCCAATATGGTTTTTTCCCTAACAGGGTTTCCACATAAAAAATCTTGGTGTTCTCTGTCTCTCTGATGTGTCAATTATTTATGGTTAATTACTCATTCATCAGATCTAAGATTACGTTAAGTAAATTTTGAAAAGTTTATCATTCTGTGACAACTGATTCACCCCCCCTCTCAGTTGTCTATCCTTTTTTTCCAACAATTGGTATCAGAGCAGGTTCCTCTGAAGAAGTCTAAAATATTGAGGTGATCCGAGATGGCAACAGTCAAGAAGGATAGTCCAAGATTTGAAGGTCCAACTAACTACTCACTATGGAAATTCAGGATGAAATGTCACCTAAGGTATATTGGTGAAGCCTACTAGAAGATTACAAAAGATCCATATGTTATTCCCCAGAATGGTCCCTCCACTGCTGATGAGATGAAAGATGTTGAAAACAATAATAGGGCTATTGAAGCTTTGGTGAGTGCTTTGACAAATTCAGAGATGGCTAATGGGGTAGGATTGCAGACAGCTCATGAGATTTGGACGAAGCTAGAAACTTTGTATGAAGGAGATGCATAGGTGAAGATGGCTAAGATACAAAGTTTAAAAGGAAAATATGAGAATTTGAAGATGGGTGAAGATGAAAATATCACTTCTTTTATGCAAAGAGTAAATGAAATAGTGATGGGTATTACATGTGTTAGTGGTTCTTTGGATGAGGATGCAATTTTGGCTAAGATACTCCTATCCTTGCCTCCCTCCTACAAAGTGAAGGCTCATGCCATTGAAGATCTCAAATTGGTAACAAAGATGTCAAGAGACACGTTGGTCGGTAAGCTTGCTACTTTTGAATTAAGTGAATTTGGTGAATCTGTTCTAAAAAATGAATCAACATTCAAGGCTACTATATCCGAAAGTAACAAGAAAAAATATGGTTTGGGAGAATGTTCCAAAAAGATATCCAAGTATGATGAAGAACTGAAACAACTTGAAGATAAAGAAAGAGAGGTAGAAGAATTGGAAGCATTGATTGTAAAGAGAGAAGGTAGAGGAAAAGGTAAGTATGAAGGAGTGTTACCTATTAAATGTTTTCCATGTAGTAAAATAGGTCATTTTGCATCAAGATGTCTTGAAAGAGTTCCTAGAACTAAGCCTAACAAGTCTAGATTCCAAAATAAATGTTACTTTGTTGAAGAAGGAGTGATTGATGATGATTCTAATAAGGATAATGGAAATGAAGATGAATGGGTTTTCATTGCTACCATTGAAAATAGTTCTATGGATGCTGAATCTACTAAAGATGAGAAAGCTCTTGTAGCCCGAGTTGAAGAAAAGGATGAGTGGGTTATTGATAGTGGATGCTCTCATCATATGACTGGTGATCAAATTTTTTTTGTAAGTCTAGAGAAGTATGATGGTGGTATTGTAATATTTGGAGACAACAATGCTGGTGTGATTCATGGCAGAGGTTCTATTTGTCTTGGTGGTAAGGATAACATTGATGATGTTATTTATGTTGAAGGCTTGAAGCACAATCTTTTGAGTGTTTCACAGATGGTGGGAAAAGGCTATGATCTATAATTCAAAGATGGAAGATGCAATATATGTGGAAGTTCTGGCAATATGATTGCTACTAGTAAACAAACAAAAGGTAATATTTTTTACCTGAATACTGCTAATGGGAGTTGTTTAATTTCTCAAGTAGATGAAAGCTGGTTGTGGCATAGGAGGTTGTGTCATGTAAATTATGATACCATTGTCAAGGTAAGTTCCACTCAAGCAGTAAGAGATCTACCTAAGTTAGTGAAGCTTGCTAACACAATTTGTAAGGAATGCCAGATGGGCAAACATACTAGAGTCTCCTTCTAGATAAAATAGTTTCATTCAAATGATTTTCTAGAGCTGCTACATATTGACCTTTGTGGTCCCTCCAGAGTCAGAAGTTTTCATGGAGAAAGGTACTTTATGTTAATTATTGATGATTACTCTAGAATGATATGGGTTTCCTTCTTAAGAGAAAAATGTGAAGCATTGGAAAAGTTCAAAAGTTTCAAGGCTATGGCAGAAAATGAGAAAGGTCTAAAAATAGAGTGTCTGAGATTTGACAAAGGTGGTGAGTTCACCTCCAGGGAGTTCAACTCTTTTTGTGAAGAACATGGAATCAGAAGATAGTTATCTACTCCCTGAACCCCTCAACATAATGGAGTTGTAGAAAGAAAGAATAGAACAATTTTGGATGCTGCTAGAACAATGATGATAGAAGTAAATGTCCCCCAAAGCTATTGGAGTGAAGCTATAAGCACTGCTATGTATACTTTAAATTGGGTAAATGTTAATGACAATTCTGGTAAGACTCCTTTTGAGCTATGGTTTGGTTACAAACCTATTGTTAAATATTTCAAGATCTTTGGAAGAAAATGTTATATCAAGAGATATGATGATATAGGCAAGTTTGATGCAAGAAGTGATGAAGGAATATTTTTAGGTTACTCTACTAAAATAAAGGCCTATTGATGCTATAATAGAAGACTAAGAAAGATGGTTGAGAGTGCAAATGTTAGAGTTGATGAGGATTCTGTCAAATCATCCAGATATTGTGGATATGATTCAAATGAAGACAATACAAACAAAGGGAAGAATGTTCATACATAGAATCAACCTAAAATTGTGCCATATGTTCCAGTTGTTCTAGTTGTTTTGGTAAAGAAACCTCAATTTGTTCCGATAAATCAAGTAAGTTAGGAAGCAAAGACAAGTGCAAGTACAAAAGGAAGATCAAAAGAATCAGAAGTTCAAAAAAATTCCAAAACTCCAAGGTATGTAAAACTAAATCATTCTGAAAGCCAAATTATAGGAGATAATAATAAAGGAGTGCAAACTAGAAGAAAGATTGCAGAAGAGTATTGCCTGATTTCCAAGATTGAACCTAAAAATTTCATTGAAGCCTGCCAAGATGAACACTAGATGGAAGCTATGAAGGAAGAGCTAACATAAATTGAAAAGAATGACATGTGGATACTGGTTCCTAGACCTAAAGACAAAAATGTGATTGGTACTAAGTGAGTGTTTCAGAACAAGCTAAATGAACAAGGTGAAGTGGTCCGAAATAAAGAAAGACTGGTATGTAAAGGGTATTCTCAGATGGAAGGTGTTGATTTTGAAGAAAATTTTGCCCCTTTTTCCAGAATCAAAGTTGTTAGATTATTTCTTGCTTATGTTGCATATAAGGACTATAAAGTCTATTAGATGGATGTGAAGTCAACATTTTTGAGTGGAGAACTAGAAGAAGTATACAATGAACAGCCGAATGGATTTCAGCTAATTGATAGGGAAGATATGGTTTTCTGATTGAAGAAATCTCTATATGGACTTAAGCAAGCCCCCAAAGCTTGGTATGCTAGATTGGAAAAATACCTACTGAAGCTTGGATTCACTAAAGGTACTATTGATAGCAACTTATACTTCAAATTGGATCATGATAAAGAGTTAATTATAGAAGTCTTTGTTGATGACATCATTTTTGGAGGAGATGAAAATTTATGTATGAAGTTTGTTGATGAGATGAAGGATGAATTTTAGATGAGTATGATTGGAGAGATGAAGTTCTTTCTAGGGTTGCAAATGACCCAATTAGATAAGGGAATTTTCATATCTCAATCCAAATATGTGAGAGAGCTACTGAAGAAATTTGGGATGGAAGATTCAAAGCCTGTTGGTACTCCCATGGTGATTGGATGTAAGCTAACACAAAATGATGATTCTCCTGAGGTGAATCAAACTAGATACAGGTCAATGATTGGTGGATTGCTTTATTTAACCCAAACTAGACTAGATATTATGAATGTTGTATGTATGGTTTCCAAATTTTAGGCTGATCCAAAAGAATCACATGTGACTGCTGTTAAGAGAATCTTCAGATATCTGAAAGGAATAGTTGACTTTGGACTTTGGTATCCAAGGGATGATGATCTCACTTTGAGTGCATATACTAATGCATATTGGGTTGGTGATGTAGATGACAAGAAAAGTACTAGTGGTGGTGCTCTCTTCCTAGGCAAGAATCTGGTGTCTTGGTTGAGAAAAAAGCATAATTCCATTTCTCTATCTATTGTTGAAGCATAATATATTGTTGCTGCAAACAATTGTACTCAAGTGATATGGATGAGACAAATGTTGAAAGATATCAGGGTAGTATATGAAGAGCCTATTTCCATATACTATGACAATTCAAGTGTAATAAATATTTCAAAGAATCCGGTACTGCACTCTAAGATTAAACATATATCAATCAAGTTTCACTTCTTGAGGGAGAAAGTGAATGAGAAAGAAGTCAGATTGGAGTATGTTCCTACCAAAGAGAAGATTGCAGACATCTTTACTAATCCATTGTCAAAGGATACTTTTGAGTATCTCGGAGGAATGCTAGGGGTAATTACCCTCTTGATAAGAACTAAGAGATGCATTTACTTGCATCAATCTGTGAGCTACATTGCTATATTCTGATCCAGATTGATGTTCTCGTGGTTGCTACTCGGGGGGAGTAGTCAGATGTGCATATATGTGGTTCAGAGTGTGTATATGGAAAGGTCATGGTTACCTTTGCCATTGATTTCAAAGGGGGAGAAGTGCAATGTGAAAAATCCTTTTAAGGGTTGAAGAGAAATTGAGAAGAGTCAGAACCAAAGGGAAAGTGAGTGTGTTGGATTGATGGTATTTTTCACATCATGTGTTTCCATCAATGCTAAAGAGAGAGATTGTTGGATGCTTTGGATGTGTTGCTGATATGTGGTTGTCATTGATGTCAACACTATTAGCATTTGGTGTATCAGAGGCTGTATATGTTGAGGATATTGAGAAAATTGTAAAAGAAATTGTTTCAGGTTCCCAGTGCAATTGTGCAAGTCATGAAGGAATCTTGTTCTTTACATTGAAGTTCACCTGCTGTGGATTAAATGGTTTTCTATTGAGTGTATCGAGATCATCTACTAGAAGTTTCAGAGGTCCGCGTATATATTTGATCATATTGTGGTCTGGTAGTGTTTTTGTGGTCTCTATCAGTGTTCTTGAGTGAAGTTTGTGTGATTCTAGAAATCTCAGTTGTTGTAGATGTTTCTCTATTGTTTCTTGGTGCTCTTGGATGTTTCTAGATCATGCTCTATCTTTTTGGTATGTCCACATTGATGGGTGTGCTCGTGGTTGAAGATCTTTTCTTTCCTGTGTTTAGTTTTTCTTTTTCTTGGCTGATATGTTGGTGGTAGTATGTTGTGGATCTTTGAGGTAAAATTAATTGAAGTCCTTTTATGTTGGAGTTGTAAATTTGGGTCCCCACTATGTTGTGGCTGACCTTGCTGGATTCACATTGAAAATTTATTTGTAAATTTGGGCCGACATTGAAAATATGTTTTATTTTCCTGGCTGACTAAAGTTGTTGATGAAATCTCATGTAGTAGATATATAAGAGCGATTGTTTCATCAGTGTAGTGTGTGGAGAAGGTGCTGAGTGTGCTCTTATGTGTGTATGTGCAAATATCATTTGATTGTAGAGTAGAGTGTGAAGAAGATTAGGCAAAGTGTGAAGTAGTTTGTGAAGGAGTTTTCTGTGCTTAATTGGAACTATAATCAGGCTTGTACAAAAGCTATTTTCTTAGTTCATACCCTCCATATTTTAATCCTATTTTGTATTGTTGGACAATGAGCCCCTTCTATAATTGAGTAGTGAGCTCTAGGAAGTGTGTCTGATTTCACGTGCATTCCCCTTATTGATTTCATTATACTTTTAACATGGTATAATCTTGTGGACTAACATCCACCATGGTTTTTCCCCTAACAAGGTTTCCACATAAAAAGTCTTAGTGTTCTCTGTCTCTCTAATGTGTTAATTGCTTATGGTTAATTTCTCATTCATTAGATCTAAGATTAAGTTAAGTTTAAAAAGTTTGTCATTCTGTGACAACTAATTCACCCCCCCCTCAATTGTTTGTCTTTTTTTTCCAACAATAATGTTCCCTAAGTTAAATACCTTGAATGAACTAAGCAATACTCCTTTGAACATTTCCTATTTTTGCATTTTGCATTTGTTGTTATATGGCTACCTTGTATAGCACAACTTCAATCCCTATAGTGCCACCTTGTTTCTCCATGAGCTCCAAGCATACAAAGTTTTGCTTATATCATGAAGCTCAAAAATCATTTTTGTGTGGCACCTTATTAAAGTTATCACGAGGTATACCTTTGGTATGGTTCGAGCGGGAAGCCCAATCTGAGGCATGAATTTACCAATAGCCACTTGCATGTGTGTGAGGGCATACCAGCCATGAGTGTATGTTTCTCACCTTTTAGGACTTCTCACCTGACGGACAACCAAAATTTATGTCGCCTCAAAGTGAGTATGTGTTTTGCAGAAAAACAACCTAGATCTGATCCACATCATGATGGAAAAATGATCGAAGATTGATCCGATTCTTTTATTTATTTTTCTCTTTTTCATCTTTGTCAGTGTATGCTTGGCCTTTTCATTGTTCTTTATATCATTTTCATGTGTGTTCTTTTGTGCTTATGTTGGTTTTCCATGGGATCTTGATCCTGAGGGCTTGATCACCCCTCTTAATTGTTGTCATCTCATCTTGCTAGCATTGGTTCATTGGAACCCCTCTTGGTGCATTTTTTTCTACTTTAGTGTGAGTTTGAAGCAGGTTCATCCTCTCACTAAAGTGGGGGCTAAGTGTAGTGTCAAGAAATGGGTCCTTTGACATTTTCACACTTGTTTGGGTCCTCCTTATGGATTTTGGATTAATTTTGCCTTGATTTAGTGTTGTAATGTGGATTACACATTCACATTAGGTCATGGGAACTTGTGAACTAATGGAATTTAATGGTGCCTTGCTAAAGTGTTGTGAAGTGTTGTAACACATGTTCACACTTTTCAAGGGTTTTACCGGTTAACTAAGCATAATAAACATAATTTTAATCATAATCAACATTAATATTACCTTATTTGGAGTGTTGTAAATTGTTGTGACACACTTTCACATTCCTCTAGGATTGTTATTAATAATTGGGCTTTCTTATGCTTTAATTGGCCCTATTTTGCATCCACAAGCCTCATTTATTGCATCTTTTTTAGGATAATCCCAACACCAATTAGTAACCAATCATAAATCAAGTGTTCCTAGCTTGTGTGGCCTAGATTTAGTGTCTAATACTCATTCTCCACCTTAGGAAAATGAGTCCCACCTAGGTCTTTTTGGCCCTGATGCAGGTTTCACACATTTCTAAGCATTTTCCATTTTTGGTCCCATACATTATGTGTGATGGGACTCATTCGCTATCTTGGGCGAATGAGTCTCGTGTGACCAAAAATAAAATTTTCAATGGGATTTTATTCTCCTAAATTTGAGGTTGGCTTGTAGTGTTGTAATTTCAGGAATTGTTGCGCAATTAAGTATAAATACATGGTTCTTTCACTCATATTCACACCTAGAAAATTTTACAAGAATTCAAGAGTTCACAAGAGCATTTGAGCATTCACAAGAACATTCAAGGCATTTCAAGAGAAGATTATCGAGCATTCTTGAGAGCATTCTTCAAGTGCCAATCATCATGCTAAAGATTGCATTCATCATGTTTGTTATTGTGCTAACATTTGTTATGTACAGTTCATGATCCAAGCAAGCATTACCTTCAAGATCTATCTCCTTCAAGCTATATTCAAGAACCACATCCATTGTAGCCATTTCAAGAATTATTGCAACACCTTATTGTTAGGGTTTGGTTAGTTGAAACATTATCTTTTGTTCATTCATCATTCTCCTTTCATATTTGTTTTCATTTCAAGGTTTAATTACCAACAAGGGGTTTGACCAAGGAAAAACCCTATTCAATAACCCCAAAACTACTAGAAGCAAAGTTGCAAGGGCTACATTGCAAATTTACCAAGAAGCAAAGTTGGAGAAAAGTGGCCAAATCCCCAAAGTTTTCAAAGTTGTCATCAAGCCTTGGAGAAGCTTGGAGAAGGTCTATAGGTGGAAATTTGCAGTTTTGGACCCAGAAACCAGAAAAAAAGAGCAGAGCAGATCGAGAGGCATAAAATATAGGTTAGAACTTCTAGAAAAGTAGAAGTGTACTGATTCACCACTATTGTCGAATGAGTCCCACTGTACAGGCCTAAGAAATATTTTTATAGTTCTGGATACCCTTTTGGCTAAAACTTGTTCCCACACTTTTTTTTTAAACTGGACTGAGTTGCCCAGCTTGGCGAATGAGTCCCAGTGAGCACCAATAGTAGATTTTTTAGTGATCCAGACCTCCATTCTACCTTCTTTAGTTTTCCAGGTGCACACTTTCAGTTTCATAGCTTTATGTTATATTTTATTCACTTTCTTAGGTCATTGAGAATTAGTTTACATTTCACACCATGTTTTCCATTTCATTGTCTTTTACAAGTTTACACTTAGTGGTGAACCCTCATTAGATATCATTCAGCCCCTAGCACAACCCTTTTCCAAATTTCAATCTCCTTTGCATTGAAATCTCAAGGGTTTGTTCTTGAGTGAAGAGTAAGGAAATTTCCTCTCTCCTTTTAGGTCCAAAACCCTAGAAGTGAAAGAGAGAACACAATTTTCCTCTTTTCAATATGTATATGTATATACACATGAAAAATTGATAATGAGGATACATACATTCATATATCAATTGATACAGTCTTCAAGTTTGTTTGTTAATAAATATATGCTTTTGTTGTATATCAATTGAATGAGAATGATATATGCTATGAGAAATAAGGAAGGTATGAGTTAGTAAGCTTATTATTGCTGAAGATATATGTGTATTTGTGAAGTAATTATACATCATATAACATGAGGAATTATTTCATATATATCTATAATAATGTATATATTATAATGGAAATATTATATATATTATTATGGATTCATGGTAGTAAGTAGAAAATTCAAACCGCGCCCTTAGTGTATTACTCACAACACATGATGTATGGAAATGAAAATATCACAGTGGATGGTATGTGTGAAGAATAAACTGCCACATGCCATACCAAGTGGAGAATAAGTCGAATGAAAATTCAACACTTGTAGAGGCACGTAGTTGGAGTTCATTTCATCACACAACATTGAGATATGCTAAGTTCAACACAATGGTAAATGATAATAGAAACCACACATATTACTTATGATTGTGTTTAAAGAAGCCAAGTTTTACTCTTGTTGTCACACTTTCTGGAACAAATATATTTCATTTAAAACTTGTTGCCTTATGTTGATGCATGACATAGGCTTAGTCGACGCCTATGGTGAAGATTATCTTTGACTTGGTAAACTTAAACTGCAATGTTATCATATTTGAACCAACATTTATTGAAACATGAGAAATAGTCAATGAATTTGTCAAAGAGAATAAATATACAAATCAACTCATCCCTAGATTAAGTCAATGAATGCATGGTGTTGCAAATTTTTAATTAACTATTTCTAATTCAATGAAAACTGTGCCAACATTGAGAGGAGTGTGGAATCTTTGGCACCACCTTTGGAAACCTATTTTCTATAGATATCTAGTACTGGAGATAATTTGAATTTTCCATGTGTAGATTTGAATAGGTATCTACTTACTTTTGATATTGCAAGGTCGATCTATAGATGTTTTGCTGAGAATGAGCTTACATAGTTGCCACCTTTTTTTGTGATATATGTGTAGTCGTGCATGGTGTTTGTTGTCCATATCCATGCCTAAAATATAGGATGTGTAGCCCATGTTGCTATATAAATAGCAGAAATTTTATTTGAGAGAATGCATTCTTCTTGGAAGCCTTTACTATGCATTATTTTCATCTTATTCTCAGTTTTACTTTTGTCTTTGAGAGATAATTCTATCATATTGAGAGAGAGAGTTGTTGTTTGAGTGAAGTAATCTATCAACTTGAGAGTTAGAAGTTAATTGTGATGTTTTTTGAGAAGCTACTATCAAGCTTGTTGTTGTTTGGGAGATGTTTCATTGCTATCAATTGATTGGACAAGCAATAACAGGCATGGGGATATTCTTCTTTGTTATTTTAAAATTATGATTGAATTATTCTCCACGTATTATTGAATTGTATTTTCTAAGTACTTTAATTTAGAGAATTTATAATGTCATTGAAGAGGGAATAGAATATTTTATGCTATTTTTATGATGTGCTTGAAAGTAATCCATAATAGGAGATTGGTGTTTATCATAGGTATTATATACTAGATATGATTGAACATGAGTGGCACATGTGATGCACTTAGCTAAGTTATTGATTTAACTAGAATAGATTGTGTTTACTCCTAGGATTTCTTATCTAGTATGGGGGGGAGATTGTGTACTTACTTGTTAAGTAGGTTTATTCCAAGTAGATTAAAATGGTGATAGGTTATCTCTAGGATGATAGATTATCCATTGAAGAAAATACCTATGTGTAGTTTAAGATGACATTAAGTAAAATCAACCTTGAGTGTATGTGATAGATGACCTTACTCCAAATTACCATTGAGAGTACTTTGGAAAAAGTAGTGTGACAACCTTTGGATCTACTGCCAATTCACTGTGATCCAATATTACATGCTAGTTCAAGATTGTGGGATTACAAGTTCTAGTTATGTAGGACACAACACTATGCTCAGTTGGTTGTCATTATCAGATGCTCTACCAATCTCTTCATCAAAGGGAAGGTCCATCTATCAAATGATAGATGTGTGGGGGAAAACATTAAGAGTCTGAGGTTGGCAAAAAAGTGCTTGAGTGATGCTTCTCCTACACAACAGGCAATAGAAGAACCAAGATTTGAAAGGAAGAATCTTGGACCGTCTTACAACCATTTTTTTCTAAAGCTCATTGAGCTATGTATATAAATGTAAGCATTCTTGTATTGTTGTAACTTGTGAAGTTAATGTAATGAAAATGAATCTTTATTGTATTATGTTATGCACCTTTTTTGTAAATTCTCAATAAAGAAAATATTTTTTTTTATTTCAATGGCTTGTTACTTAGTTTATTTACTCAAAAGGTAAAAACTTAGAAATTTTCACTTCATTAAAGGGTTATTATGTTACATGTGGTATCATAGCTACCAGGTTCAACACTGAAACCTATGAGATCATTACACAAACAAAGCGTAAACCTAATCGAAAGATAATGGTTGAAAAGTTCTTGCGCCACAACGACAAAAGAAAAGAATTGAGGGAAAAGAGAAAAGAAGATGAGATTCCTAGGAACTTATTTAAGTTGGGACTAGAGAATATTCATCCCTGAAGTGGAAACCCCTAAACCAACAACTTATTATTATATTCCCTTGGATTGCAGAAGATTATGCAATTGGGTTATGTAAGAAGGTTAGGAAGAATAACCATTATATACCGTTATCCTATGAAATAGTTATATGACTCTAAGAGGATGGGAATAAATGAGATAACCCCCTAATTAGTAGCAACCTATAGTTGTAAAGAGTCAAGAATTCTTGGATTTAGTGAAAACACTACAAATCTCTATGTATGCAATGTTGGCATAAATTAGATTGAAGTAGAGATTCAATGAAGGAGACATCGAAGAAGATGGAAAAATCTTGACATAAATCTAATTCTTGTATAAGGATATGATCTTCCAATAAAAGAGTTAATACCTAGGAAAAAAGGGAAAATACTAGAATGGTCAGAATGAAGTAATCAACAATGCGGACATGGTTCCACCAACCAAAATCGATGAGATCAATTTGGAGTTTTTGATTAAGATGAGAAAAAGAGGACCAAATAACTTTGGTATCTCTAAAAGTTATGAGAGCATAAGATTCCAAGCATTGGGATAAACTCAATTGAAAAGATGATTGTAGGAAAGAAACCTGTAAAGATAAATCAAGTTGGCCTAGCCAAAGGTTTGGATAGTACATGGATTGGTTAGAATATAAGATGAAATCACCAACATATGTATGAAAATCAACATATGTTTAGAAATTCCAAAAGAAAATGGAATATGATATGTAATTATGTGTAAAATCAATAGAAGTTGTAAGGAAAACAACGTTCTAAGTTGAAAGGTGCATCAACCAATGAGGCTTTGTGGGTAAGGAAATTCCTCCACAAAAAGGTTATTGGAAAGATAATGGGAAAATTAGTATGCCTCTTAACTTCTAATTTGCTAATTATTCATTAGATCTCCTTTTGGATGATCCAAAATATTGAATCTACGGGATTAGAAATCAATGATGAATCTAACTTTGGGAAAAAGTAACAAAAAGTATACCATTGAGGCAAGAAAAAGGCAATGAAAAGCCAACAACAAGGAATAAGAAATCATTTCAAAGAAGCAAGTTTTTTCTAGGAGATCAACTTTTAGTAGATCAAATATTGTGGAAACATTAAAGGGGGGAGGAAGAGAGTGAATTGAATCGGACTAAGAACCCCAACCAATGAAAATCATGAATATATATTCAATTTCAAAGAACTAATGACTTCTTTGCAAGTCATGATGACAATTAAGTCATACATTTTATGACCATAAGGAAAAAGCTATTGGAATTTTAATTGAAGAAAAGTAGTGGAAAGATCAAGTATTGTGACCTATAATTACACCATACCTTATATATATTTGATTGGTAATATTAAATGATATTATTATTGATACCTTAGGAAAGGATAGGCAGATTACTTGATCATGAAAGGGAAGACCATTGCCAAGAATAGGTAAGGAGAGATCCATATTACTTGTGATTGGAAGAAAGTGTCTCTACACTCCTATATACCTTATATGGTGGATTTAGATAACAATGTTATTCCTATACATAGGTAGTAATACTATATATTATGAAATATATCCATGTCATGAAGTGACTTGACACTGTAGGTTACTATGCTAAGAGACCTGAGGATGATAAGGTTTAGCTATAAAGCCATAGAGATGGTAAGAAAGATAAGGTAGGATGTGATGGTAAGAAACGACATCAATTATCTTTACTTGATTGATCACTTGATCATACTTTATACTTGAATGAAACCCTAGGTTTAGAATAACCTATTTGGGACATGAAGCTCATTTGATTAAAGAGAGAAACCTTAGGTTAAATTTTACCTATTGGGTTGGGATATGTATTAGACTACTCATTGATAGCTATATGTTGGAAATAACTTATTTGGTTGACTTGTACATTTGGTCTTGATCTGAACATATAGGGTTAGAGTAACCTATAACATCAAACCAGCCATTGATTGATGACTCTATCCTAGAATTAGGGTATACTAAGATTAGGAAGATTAAGTGAATCAATGGAGCTAATGAGAAATGTTCATGTTTGGTAATTAGGTATGCAATTAAATTTGATATATTCTAGGGACCAACATGATTGAATGAGGATTAATACTCAAAATTAGTACCAATTCTTTTTGGGAAAATTAGATTGAGTTAAAAGATGAATTTCATCTTTGGAAATAATCCAAGGATGGAAGAAATCCACAGTATGGATTTCCTAAGATAAATGGGATTTATCTCCACTAAACTCATAAATATTATTAATTTGGAATTAAAGATGGCATGAGATCATAAAATAGGTTTTTACTTAGTTAAAGAATAGACCATCATTGGATATAAAAGAACCTATGTACCCAAAATTTTGGAAGATTCGGGAATGAAACAAGGAAATTGATGTCAAAGTTAGGATATTGGAATGACAAAGTTATTTGTCGAATGAGGAACCGTTATAACCTGGAAAAGATAGAGTAAGAGGCTACACAAAATGTGGCAAGATAATGTCTAGTATGCCAAGAAAAGAAGACTGGATGTCATCAATGGTAGGAAATGTACACTCTCTTGAGATTCTAGAGGGAGAGTGGTAGAACACAAGATAGATCAATCTGTCTATGTCTATGAAACTAACATAATGTTCTAGTGGAAAAAATCACCAAAGTAACTAATGCTATTTGGAAACTTGATTTATAAGATTTTGGTCCTAAATTTTATATTTTGAGAAGTAGTTGCTTAGTATTCTATTGTGCACTTTTTGCACACACACCCCACCATAGGAAGGGATCCTCTGTTGCTTGTTTTTGTTTCCTATTTTTCTTTAGGTTTGAACTTTTCCCCTTAAGGGATAAGTTCCTCTATTTTTTGGTTTGATTCACTTGGATGAAATAATGATTTATATACACTTTAGGTGCCTTTGTTTGCAACATCTTGATCTCAAATGATGCCTTGAGGTTCAACCTTTCACACAAATTTGATAAAGGCCTTGGAGAATCTGTCTCTTACTGGATTTTCCGAAGTGATGTCTTGTTAGAGACTTTTCCCCTGGGAGGATTCCCTGAAGGTCTGTCTGTTCAGAGAATCCAACCCCTACCAAATTTTCTGAATCCTCCTCCCCATCATGTTTCTGAATTCTAAGGAGTCTTTTCACTGTATTTATTGCTTGATGGTTGCCAAGTTGGGTGAATTTATTGCTTTTTTGGGATGTTATTTAATCCTTTTGTATTGCATTCTTATTATTGTTCATTTGAAAGTTTGAGAACTCTTAGCATTCCCATACATTTGTTGTTGGAAAATCATGTGTGACAATTTCTGGGGTTTTCCTTATCGGTTGACAACTCAAACTTCAAGTGCATTTGAATCTCTAGTTTTGTTCTCCTTGATTCAAAGGTATGAACATTAAGTCCCTTGTGATTTCATTTGGTTTTGTAGTGGCTTTAGTGATTTGATGGCGCCTGTACTCGTTACTTGATTCTTCATTGATTGGTTGATCTTGGAGGTGTTGTGGCATTGGTTTGTTTGATTGCACCTAGTTTGTTTGAAATTTAATGGTGAATGGTGGATTTTTTCGTGATGTCCCTTGATATTTTTGAGCGTCCATTCCAATTTTCTTGAATTAGGGCATCGTTGGGGTTTTTTTTGAGCTCATTATAATGGAAAGTTAGGGCACGTAGATTTTTATTGGAACTGGGGTTTGCGTCCAAGGTTTTAAGTGTGATTGTGATTAAAATTCCAATTTGGTGGATAGGATTGATGTTGGATGAAACCTAGTTTTATTTATTCTACCCTAATCCTGATTTTGGAAGATGTGATAGGCATTGAAGTTGTATTGTGAGTGATTTGGCTTTGAATCCATGCTACATTTCAAATTTGTGCTTAAATTATTGCTTAGGGTTGCATCTAAATCCTAACTAGAATCGAAGAAGCATGAATCAAAACTTGGGTTTTCCAAAATTTGAAGAAATAAAGGTAAACAAGGATCTTTAGAAAATCCTCCTCTATGCAAATTCTCCAAAGGTTATTTCTCTTAGAAAATCCATCCTCTCATGGATTCTCCAAATCCATTGAGTATCCAAAATCCAAAGATAAATGCTAAGTTGAGTTAATTCTTAAGGGTGATTTCAAAATGAGTCAAGGAGTAGTTTCTTAGTGATGAAAAAGCATTTAAAGCTAAAATCCTGGCCAATTTCCATTCTTCAAAAAATTCCCTCACCCATGGGTTCTCCAGAATCCCCTAGGGCTTAAAAATTTTGAACTTTATCTGGGGAAAAAATGAATATGTTAGTATGGCTTGATAATTAAAGTAAAGTTTTTGCACAAGATTGATAAGTGAATGGTGACTTAAGTATGGATTGAATTGATACTTTTGAAAAATGTGTCATGCTTTGAATTCCCCGAACATCTAGGTGTTTGGGAAATTCGTCTGCCTTCAGATTCTCTGAAATCCTTCAAGACCCCAAAATCCCAAACTTTTGTAAATGCTTGAATACATACTTGGGTATGATATTGTTGTGATAATGAAAAAGAATGCGTGATATTGGTGAATGGAAATTGACTTAAATTGAGCTAGAATTAATTTTTCAGGAAATTCATTCTCTTGTGGATTCCTCAAGAGCCTAGACTTTCAGAGAATTTTCCTAGAGGCGGATTCCCTGAAATCCGTCCATTCCTGAAATCCCCGAAGAGCTAAATTTTTTGAAGTTTCTAATATTTCATTCTTGAGGATTTGTGATGGAATTTTTAGGGTTTCCATGATGTTTTAAGGTTAATTATGTAATATAATTCATAGATTCTCTTGATAATTTGATTGGGTTTAATGCTTAATATGCTTGATGCCATTTTAATTATTACTTCTATCTAATAGATGAAGGTTGAGTCTAGTTCAACAAAGAAATCCAAGGAAAAGGCATCTAAAGCTAGCCCTAAGGAACCTCAAACCAAGGTAGAAAGGATGAAGTATAATTTCAAGGGTATATGGCTTGAATCCAAGATCCTTTCAACATGGAGCAAGATCAGTAACATAAAAAATGGGGCATGTGGATTATGATTACTTCAAGTAGGGAATGTTTGGGGATGTACCCACTCAATTGGTTCAGATCATTACTAATACTAGATTGCCCCAAGCTCCAGGATTTCCACGCACATTGCATTATCAAAAGCTAGTGTTGGAATGTGCTAAAAACTATGACTTAGACAAGCAAGTGATTATTGATCCTCAAGGGAGAATTGTGACCAACTTGATAGAGGAGTTCATAGTAGAGAGATTCAACATAGGATCACATTAGAAGCTTGTAAGGATCAATATCAAAGATAATGGGAGTGATTTCAAACTAGAATATAATGATGTGATTAACCTAATAGGAATGATAATGGGATTAGAAGTGTTGATGGAGATTTTGGCACCACAACAATGCAAACAAAATATTGCTATTTTGTTTCTCCTGAAAGAGAAAGGCAACACATGGATGCCTTAGCTCCCAAGGTCTTTGTAGTTGGGTCTCAAATGTGCTGATGTCCCTTAGTGGCCAATGTAACAGTAATATTCAAGGGGCCTGCTGGTGTTGAGCTTCTGGATCGTTCTAAGATCAAGCATGAAATAAAACCTACTCTAACAGGGGTTTTTAAAGAAATATAAAAATATAAGTCAGAGTTTTGAGACAAAAAAGAACAATAATTCATCCAATTTTAACCAGACTTGCTAACTTCAAGGAATTTGTAAACCAAAACTGCAGAACAAAGTAAACTTGTGATTGACACACAACCTCCTTCATTCACAGTGCTAATTCGCATAACATATTTTTAATTACAATTTAAATAAAACACAAAATAATATTTTGTTCCTAGAAGACTTCACAAATCAAATGATAAATTAAGACAAATATCATTCAAGAACACAACAGGAAGTAGATTAAACTCTGATTGCTTCTATTGTCAATAAAACATATAAATAATATTTACAAAGCTGGCACAATCACCAGTGTACATAAAATTTGTGGCTCCAGATTGTTTCCAACTACACTAAAAGAACTTAGAAAATACATTGTAGTCTATACTAAAACCTTACTGCTAACCAAGAAGACAAGAGAAGCTCTCATTATTGAGAATCGAGATGCAACTCTATCTCCTTCTGTTAACTCACTAACTCCTAATAGTTCTAACTATGAAAGTTCTCAATCTAAAAGTTCTTTTAAATCTAGAAGTTCTAATCCCTCACTATCTAACCTTTACAAAGAGGCAAGAATTCCATTTATACAGAGTGTGTACAAAAAGAATGCGTTGTCCCTTGTGCTAGGGTTTGCAAAATATTTGCACCCAGGAGAGTTGGTTCTCAAATCCTTTTGAGGAAAGTCAAAACTGCATTCAATGTGAATCCTTGTTGTCCATGCTGATGAAGGATTCCTACTCGTAGGAGAAGTCTTTTTAGATATTTTGATAACTGCAACATTAACTCTAGCATCTTCGTGTCCACCTTTGAAATCCCTCACAGAGTCGCCTTGAATGCTCAAGGATATCTACATTAATATTGATATGCCTCTGTCAGTGGTCGCCACATGTCTCCCTTTGAGTCATGGCTTCTTCATTCTTAGGCCTCCCTTCTATTCTGGAGTCCTTTGCTCATTGACTGTCTTCTGAAAATACCATCAGGCCTCCCTAGATCTTTGCACCATCGCCTGAGCAGATTCATCATCAACTGTTCTCAAAAAGAATCCATCCAGTCTCACTTTGTAAGTCCCCTCCATAGGGGCAGTGAATTAGTCAAAGGTCCCTCTCAGCTCCCTCTAATTGGACGATCAGCTGCCATGCTAGATTCTGAGCAGTCAAGAGTGGTCTGACCTAAATCGTAGGTCAGTGAGACACCATCGGTGTCTCCCCAATCTAATTTTCATCTTACAACAAGCATCAACATAGCTTAGGTCAATCGGTGAGACATCTCAGCAGGCTTCAGAAGTCACATCAAGCTCATTTTCCTATCACTAAGACCTCACCTTGTTGGCAGGATGTCACAACGATGGTATCCCCTGCTCTGGCTCATAGTTCATTTCCCTTTCGGGAAGACCCCTTAATCGGCCCAAGGTCATGGCAATCCCCCATGGTATACTGATATCTATTTTTCATTTGTGAACCTAACGCTATCAAAAAGACATTAGCATATCGACAAGACCACATGGCGAAGTCCTCGTTTTCCTTTGGAGTCTCCCCAACATCCTCATTATCCTACGGCGGGCTAACTTCATTCTTTTGGTGTGACACTGGTAAGTCGGTGAGATGTTTTGCTGAAGGCCAAATCTTTGGGTGAGCTACCTCGTGTCAGTGAGACTCCGCTGGGTTGAGGAGACCTTATCCCGAACTCCTATTCTCTTACCGAGCCCCAACCTTTTTGTTTCGATCTAACCTTCGCTCTTTGCCAAGACCTTGTGGTGAAAGCATGACCCCTTTGCCGATGCCACTTTGCTCTATATCGGGGAGACCTACTTTCTTCACTGGGACTTCTTAGCGAGCTCCTTATGTCATATCGAAGATTGATCCTTCGGTAAGACCTTTCATTACAGGTAGACCTCTTGTTGAAAGTATCATCCTTAGAAGATTTTCCATTTCGGGGAGATATCTAATGTAGTCACGTCGAGATGGGTTCTATCATTGCATGCGCTTCGCTGTAACATCCCTTTGTTGGGAAGACATCTTGTAGATACCCAATATCTCTGTGAAAGCTTTACTAGTTCACCCTTTTTTTGCTGTGACACACCGGTTCTGTCGCCAAATTTCCTTCGTGTCGCTCAGACCTTTCTCATTCGGTGAGAGTATATAGTGATCTCCTTCACTTCTTTCAAAGTCTTACCGACACCTTGTTTCGGGGAGACATCCACTATTTAGCAAGACCTCTGGGTGACACTATGCTGCTTTGCTGATATGCAGACCCTTCCCCATCGATAAGACTCTCGACATTCGGTGAGAGCACATACCAAGGGGAACAACTCACACTGAAGTGTTAGGCCCTTTTTTCTTAGTGGTTGGCGAGACATGGAGACTTCACCAAGACCATACGCTGATGAAGATGACTCTTGCTGAAGTATTTTCTAGTGGTGGGGTAGTTGGTGAAACTTTAGGGATTCACCGAGACATCTCGGTGAAGAGAGAACATTTGCCGATAGTGTATACCTTTTGCTGCTAGTCGGTGAGACCCGAAGATCTCGTTGAGACATCTCTCTGAAGGAAACTCCTCATGCCAATAGGAAATTCATGTCGCCGGGATGATGACCCTTGTCTTGCCGATGGATCCTGCATATGATTTCTGATCGCTGTGACATCTCTGGGGCCTTGCCAATAGGAAACATAAACACAAATTTGAACCAAACGAACCATAGGTTGGGGTGACTGTGATAACCCTACGCTAATAAGATGCACAATGGGGAGTACTCTGATTCTCTAGATTTCAAATGGTCAGAGCCAAGCCACTAGTCGGTAAGAGTCTAGAAAATTCTTGTCGACTGTTGCCTTAGCTGATTTTCATGACAAACTGGACTAAGAAATGCCTTCGAACTGAGCACCCTTGGAAAATATCATCATGTATGCAATTTAGTCCTACATTCAACAAAGAAAACCACAGTAAAGATCATATAGATGGAAGTTAAATAATAAAAATCATCATTGAAATGAATCCCATGTTAGTAAGGTGCAGTTAAATTCTCAAACAAAATGATCATACCAACAAGTTAGGGTTTCAGGTCGACCCACAAAATCCAAGCTAGGGAGGAATTTTAGAGAATTCCAATTCAGGTGGATTCTAGCAGAATAAACATGAAAACACCCACCGATTATTATCAAACAAGGAACAACATGTGAGATCTCAAAATAGCATTAATTATTCATAAAATGCATCTTCATTTGCTAACTAGCCTTACTACTCCAAACTTCTTCATATTTCTTTAGATTCTGGGGAAATCTGCACGGGATGGATTTCCGCGAAGGAGAAGGCATTCTAGAAAACCTAGAAAAAATAGGGGACAACAGATTTCAGGAAAATCTGGTCCACGCAAAATTTCACATAGACTGAAAATCCCCTAACCAAAGCGCTTATTCTGAGTTCGAGCGAGATCCAGGAAAAATCTGGGAGAGAAAGAAATCCACAAAGAAGGGACGGGGAGGAAATATGTGAAAATTTGAACCAGGAGGAAATCCGTGAAAATCTAGACCAGGAGGAAATTTGCGAAGAAGGGACGGGGAGGAAATCCATGAAAATCTGGACCAGGAGGAAATTCGTGAAAATCTGGACCAGGAGAAAATCCGTGAAGAAGGGATGGGGAGGAAATCCACGAAAATCTGGACCAGGAGGAAATCCGTGAAAATCCAGACCATGCGAAAATCTGCGCAAAAATAATGCCCAGCCGAAGTTCAAGCGAGATCCGGGAAAATCCGGATGGGGTGGAAAATCGCGAACTCAGGAGAAAACTCGAATTCCAATTGAGGCAAAACCAAAATTAGACAAACCAGAAGACACATAAAACAAGAGAATTCCCAAAAGAAAAGTGAAAAACAAAGGCAAAGAAATCAAAAGAGAAGGGGGACCCATTTTTTTCCAAATCGAAAATGAGGTGGTTATGCAAGGCATAACAAATGGTGACTCGGCTGGGAAAATGGTTTAACCATTTTCAAGAATCTGAAGGATTCAGCTACCTAGAACTCCTGGTTCTTAAGCATCACAACTCCAGTTGGGTCAGTTTTAGCAAGCAAGGCTAAGCTAGAATCTCAAATGTAAGTCAATCAATGGCTACCTTAGAATCTATGTGTGTGCTTGATTGTGCATCACATCTTTCATGAAGTTTTCCTCATCTTTTGGACAACCATGTGTAATATTTAAGCTACATGAGTTGGTCCCCTCTAGCTATTGTGCAATGATATCCTGGACATTACTCTACTGCCAGTCAGGCATCCATAGCCTCGACGAAGATACCTCTAGTTTTCTCACAACATTTCTCTACTGCCAATCAGGCGTCCATAGCCCCGGTAGAGATACTAGAATCACCCATTCATATTGAGCCTCTTTTCTTGTAGGTAATTCTTCTTTTTTCTTTCTTTCTTTTTTTTCTCTTTTCTTTTCTCATAGAGTTTCAAATATTTCATTCATTTCTTTTTCAATATGTCAGATGCTTAACATCCGATTAGGGTTGAAAACTACCATAGACATCATAACAGCAATTGGGAGATCAGATTTTTCACTCAAATCTTACAACACTATCATCCTAGGAAAAATATATCATTACAAGAGGGGATGATCTTAATGATTTGTGACAGATTTAGAGTGAGCTAATGAAGGTTATTATACCTTGTTTTCAAGATCTTCCACAACCTTTATTGAAAATGGGCATGGAACAAAGAGTTTAGGAAAAAATCATCCAACCAGAAAGCCTGAAAAATACTTAAACCATTTTTCTCCTTGTGACCATAGTATACTTTAGATAGCAATCCACAGTTCCTGATGGAAAGGATAGGTAAACCCCAAAGAAAAAAACAAAAAAAAGACCAAACAACAAAGGAAATGCAAAGGACAGAAGGAAAGAACAAACAAATAAACAACAAACTAATTACAAATGAAGAGTAAATTATTTACACAAAGAACAACAGATTATTCACATACAAAACATAAATTAACAAGCTTCATGACTCAAAATAATGTTTAAGAAACTGCCCATTGATAGGCAATGGAACAGGTTCTCCAGTTAGGCTACTCAGTCTAAAAGAATTTTCCCCTAGGATCTCAACAATCTGATAAAGACTTAGCCAGATTTGTCAAATTTCTGGTGACTGCCCTTCTTTTCACTGGCTTTATCCCATAACAATACAAGGTCAGATGTCGTAAAAGCTTTTATTTTGGCCCTTTTTTCAAACCAGCATTTGACAACAGCTTGATGCCTAAAGAATTGTTGTAAGGCCACATCTCTTTGCTCTTCTAATTTCAACAAAGAAGCTAACCTGACCTCTATCCTATTGTCATTAGAGTAGAATTTATGCATGAATTCAAGGATAGGTATTTGCAAATGGATGGGGAATATAGGCTCTTGGCCATACACTAGCTTGAAGGGTGAAGTCTTTAGAGCAGCCTTAATCCTAGTCCTATCTTCCCATAATGTGAATCTAAGCTGGGTATGCCAATTTCTAGGGTTATGCTCTAACAGCTTCTTAATCACCCCTAAGAGATTCTTATTGGTTGACTCTGCAACTCCATTTCCTTGTGGGTAATAATTCAAAGAATATTTTAGGACAATTTTATGATTATATGCTCAGGAAATAAATTCAGCAGAAGAGAAAGTAGAGCCATTGTCACATACCAGAGCGAAAGGTACCCCAAACCTTGTAGTGATGCATTCGGTGAGGAACTTGATCACTACCTCTGTGGTGTTGTTCTTGCAGGGTATAGCCTCTGTCCACCTTGTGCAGTAGTTAGTGGTAGTCAAGATGAATTTATGTCCTGCAGAAGAGTTTAGGTTAATCACTCCAATAAAATCCAGTGCCCACTGGGAAAATGGCCTCACCTCGTAGATGGTCTACAATGGCATGGCTGCATGGTGTTCCCTTGGTGCAGAGATTTGACAGATGTGACATGTCTTCACATGCCGATGGACATCTTTAAATACATAGGACCAGTAATAACTAGATTGGAGGATCTGGTGTGTCAAAGAATTTGCAGACCCATGACCTGTGCCATGTTTCCCATGAAACTCAGAGATCACATGTTTAGCCTCTTGATGATCAAGGCATCTCAGGTATACTCCTTCAAAATTCCTCCTATATAGCAACCCTCCTTTGAGCATGTAATGGGAACTCTTCAGTCTTAAGACTCTCCTTTGAGTTGCATCCATTTCTTTGAGATATTGATTATGGAGCATTAAGCAAACGATATTAGCATACCAAGGGTCATTAGAGAAAGACTGGGTCGTGTATTGCTGACAGATGATGTTGTCGCCAACATTCACCATGTACTAAGAAAATCTTGTACCCCTAACTAGCTTCATAGGGTGTATCTTCAGATCGAATTCTTGCAAGATGGCCATCGATTTGCCTCTCCTTTCTCCCAGCTTGCTCTGCATGAGTAGGGACTTCACGGCCACATCAGGAACTACAACGATAACCTAACTATGGAGAATGCAATGTCAGAATTTCTTAACAGCCTGAACCAGCATAAAAGCTTGCTTCTCTAGAGGTGGGTATTTGATTTCCACATTTTTGAATGGAGAGCTCATCAAAGAAATTGGTCTCTCCTCTGCCTCTCCTTTTCATTGAGTTAGGATAGCTGCATATGAATGCTTAGAGGCAAAAGAGTAAATGTAGAATGGCCTAATGTAATCAGGGATGGTAAGCACGGGTGCCACTGAAATGGACTGCTTGACTTGTGAGAATGTGGCCTTTGCTTCCTCAATCCACTCTATCTTGGCATCTCTCTTCATCATCTCATTCAATGGTTTCACGATTTTAGCAAAGCCTATGATGAATTTTCTCACAAAGTTGATATTTCCAAAGAAAGATCTTAACTCTTTCTTGCTCCTTGGCATGGCGATCTTCAGGATGGAATCGACTCGATCTGGGTTGATTGAAATCCCTCTTTCAGAAATTATGTGCCCCAACAACTTCCCTTCAAAATATTTGAACACAAATTTGCTGGGATTCAAGGAAATGCCATATTGGATGCATCTCCTGAGAACTTTGGCTAAGTCCGCAGCATGATTCAATCGATCCCTGGAGAATACCATTAGGTCATCCATGTAAAAAATGATGCACTTACTGATTAGATGCTTCAAAGCTATGTCCATGGTGCATTGGAAAGTTTCTCCAACATTTATCAGACTGAATGGCATCCTTCTGTATGCAAAAGTTCCCCATTTTGTAGTGAAGGTTGTCTTCATTCTGTCTTCATAGTTGACCATTACCTGATTGTAGCTAGAGTAACCATCTAGAAAGGATATCATCTAAGATCCATTGACTATTTGCAACACTTCATCTAGAGAAGGGAGCGGGTAGTTATCCTTTTCTGAGGCTCTATTGAGATTTTTGAAGTCGACACATAGCCTGATCTCCCCATTTTTCTTACGAACTAGGACTAAGTTAGCCACCTAGGTTGAATGGCGGATGAGGAAGATTATCCTAGCAGAGAGTAATTTTTGGACTTCTTTATAGATCAATGGTTCAATCAAGGCATTGACAGGGCGCTGCTTCTGTTGGAAAGGCTTAACCCCAGGCTTCAAGGGGATAGTGTGAGTCATAACAGAAGCATTAAATGTCTGGAGGTCTTCATATCCCCAAGCAATCACAACAATATCCTTTTTAAATTCCCTCAATATGTCTTCTTTAATTACTTCAGGGCAAGCCTTCCCTATGTATATACTACTTTCAGGGCTAGTATCGGCCAAGTTAACTGTTTCATATTCACCCCCCTTCTCTTTAGCTGATATTTTCTCTCGAGCCCTTAGATTTGAGTCAAAAATTCTTTCTAGAGCAACCATTCCCTTGGGAATGTTATTAGTTTTTAGATTAAGGACCCCTTATATATCACACTCCCCAAGGCTCCAATCCCCTTGATCTTTGTTGGAATCATCAATAATTTTCCCTTCAAAAACATCAGAACTTGCTAGGAAAGCAAGGATATGTCGATCATCATCAAAAACTTGAAAATTCTTGACATTATCAGGAACAGCTGGGGTAGACATTAGTGCCACTGAGAATCTTTTGAATTTGGATCCTTGCATAGGTTCCAAGGTGTTTGCACCAACAACCAATGAATCAGCTACCTGATTTTCTTCTCTAGGGATTAAGCTAATCCCAAAAGCATCAAAGTCATCAATTAGGTTTCATACCCAATTTCTGTAAGCTGCCAAACTTCTGTTGTGACATGTGTATTGGCTGTGCACTTGCCTGATAACTATTTCTAAATCTCCCTTGACCATCAAGGCAGTGACCTTCTTCTTGTGTACAAACATCAGTCCCTGCGCCAGAGCTTCATATTCTACCACGTTGTTTGTGCATCCAAATTGCAACCTGTAAGAAGCAAAAAAGGTTTTCCCTTGGGGGCTAGTTAGTACAATTCCAACACCACTGCCTATATTAGACTTGGATCCATCAAAGGTAAGGGTCCACAACTGATTAGGGGTTAGAGTTGATTTTTTTGAAGTTGTTATGGGGGTTTAATCTAGATGAGTCAGGGATGGGACTCCTTGATCTTTTACACCAGGTACAAGGGAAGGGTATTGGACCAGTTCCTTTGGTATAATTTCCAATTCCTGCATAGATATATTATGTGACCCATAGTTATTCTCTAGAAATTCGCTTGTGTCTTTGGTTAACCCCTTGGCTTTTGTTTCATTTGTAAGTGTAGGGGTGTCTAACAAACCTTGGGGTTGCTCCTCAAAAACATGCTGATTTGGAAGTGTATTTGGAGTGGGTTCAATTTGAGAAGGTACCTTAGTTGAAGGTATCCTATCCTTGGTTAGCATGGTTGCTTCTTTAGCCTCAAATGAGAAGTAGTCTGCAAGGATTTCAGGGTGACTTGAGCTAGCTTTCTCAGCTTGGGAAACTTGACTTAAAATGTCAATGCAGGGTTGACAAGTTAATTCAAAATGACTTTGATAATGCACCCTGCACCAGTTAGGGAGTAGCAGACTTTGCAAGTCGCTATCCTCTCCCAAGACCAGTTGATCTTGTTACAGCTTTCTAATTAGGGCCTGTTGATTTTCATCAATGGTGGGGTCAGGGGGTTTTTGTTTTGACATGTTCTTAGCATTGAGAACTGAGAAGGTGAGAATTTCCTCTTGTTTATAAACCCCCATCTCAGTCTCAAAGTAAGCTACCTCATTGGGATAACCATACTTAGTGATGATATGCTTGAGGCGAGGCTCACTTTCAATTCTAATTTGCGTAGGAATCCCCCTCCATGGTAGCCACATATGTGAAAAGTCAAGGGAAAGATATCCCCCTAGACTTTTCATCAAATCTCTGCTCAACAGCATACCATAGGTCTCAGGAATATCTGCTACTTGGACATCTATGTTGGTTAGGATCCTAGGGTTTGATCCTACTTGAACATGTATGTTTCTTAATTCCCCTACCACATTGACCTCTATCTTGTCTAGTTGAATGACCTTTTTATTTGTCTAAATGGGGTTTAATCCCAACTTCTTACATATGGAAAATGGCATGACATTTCCTGAAGCCCCCAAGTCCAATAAACAGTTATGTAGGTTCTTGCTAGAAATTCTTAAGCTTAAAAGGAAAGGTGGAGTACCTACCTTGTTTCTATATAAGGCTACATTCACGTCCCCAACAGGTGCCACCTTGCTCTTTCCTTTTGACTTATTAGCTTGTTATAGAGCTTTCAGTACTACCTCCCTTTGAGTAGGGCACCACTTTAAAATGTCAAAATATGACAAAGAAGTTTTCTGTCTCAGAAACAATATCAAATTCTGGATTAGAACTGGCAGTACCTTTGAAACACCAAAGGAATTACCCTTGTTATGGAAATCAGGTGGGCCTTTTGGTGGAGGATGAATGTTATCCGCAATTTGATTTGGAGGCACCATGTGATTAGGATGTGTTGAGGTAGTGAATGACCCCTTACTTTGATTTCTCAGGAAGTGTCCCCCTTTCGTCTGGAAGGCTTTGGCATCATATGGATCTCCCTCTGGTTCATTCTCACTTTGCATTGGGAATGAAGGCTCTTCTTCAAAGATATCATATGTCATTGCGATATCTACTAAGCCACCTCCCTTATGAGGGTTCCCTTGGAATGTTTGGGCATCTTCCTGTGCCATCTTGACCATCTTCTCCACTTTAGGGCAATTCACCTCAGAATGGGTCGCAATCTCATGTAGCCTACACCAATTGGTCATAAAGTTGAGGTTGGCCACATTTGCAGTATGTGACCTCTCCTAATTTGCTTGATAGTCATGAGAAACTCCCCCATTATTGGGCCCTATATTCCATTGCTTATTGTTGTTAGGCCTTTGATTATATCCTCTGTTTTGGTTTTGTTACCCTTGGTTAGAGGAGTTTTGGCCTTGATAACCCCTTTGGTTGTAATTATTATGATTCTGATAGCTACCCTGATTGTTTTGGGAGGGGTTCAATTGAAGCTGAGCCATGTCATTGGTGACTTGGGACAATGTTTTCTTCAAGGTTTCTACCTCATTTGTAAGTTGGACTGTCTTCTCACTCTCCACATTCTTAGTAGCAGGTGGTTGACCACCATGACTTGGTGTTCCAACTTGGTTATGGTGACCCTGGGAACTTTGAGGAAGCTGTGATTGCTGAAAGGGATCAAAAGTTCCAGTAGCAAAGAATGGAATAGGTGGTTGGGTTTGCAATTTAGACATGGGTCCATAGTGGGAAGGAGAAATTCCTGAGACAGTATTGAATAGAGGAGTTGGGCTATGCATTTGGTATCCTATTGAAGGGAAACCTCCTCCCAGGCTTCCTTGTTGAGAACTGATTTGCTGCTGTAGCTTGATAGCTAGATGGTAGACTTTGGATAGAGAATCAATATCAACTGGTTGGTAAGTCCTTTGTAGAAACATGCCAAGTAGGAGGTCTATAACTCTAAAGTAAGCTAGAATGGCACTATTCTTGGTGACTAGATAGGGATCTTGAAATCTCCTATATATTTGCTAGAATCTGGTATTGAAAAAGGGCAAGGATTCACTTAGTTATTTTCTAATAGTGGAAAATAGGTATAAAAGAGCTAGATCCACGTAGACCCTAAACTGATTAATGAAAGCATTTTCCAAGTATGTTCAAGTTAGAATGGAACCTTGGGGAAGATTAAGGTACCAATTATATGCCATATCCCCTAAGGAATAAGGGAATAACCTATAGACAACATCATGGTGAGCTATCTGAGCTCTAGTACACGCATCCTTGAAAGCTTGTATGTGCTCCTCGACACTCTGTGATTCACCATGAAAATACTTAGGGCATAATTTCTCAGGGTTTTTGGGCATGACGTGAAAACCTCCAGGAATAGTCCCCAATGGAGAAGGATTATTCTAAAAGAATGCTATTGGTGGGGGTGGCAGTTGAGCCAGCTATTGTATGGGTTGAACTAGCTGTGATGAAAGTTGAGGTGGGCGTGATGATGGATTAATAGGTATCCACTGGGGTATTGGTGAAAATCCTGGTGGAATGAGTAGAGCTGATAAGGGTGGTATGATTGTTGCCTCAGTCTTATGATTCTTGCATCTTGTTGGGGTCTTGAGTTCTATGAAAGGTGATGGATTTTCTGCTAATTGAAGAACTTTGTGTAGCTTCTCTGATGAGAAAGACTGAATATTCTTATGTTTTCTCTTCTAGGCCCTCCTTCTAGTGCCAGTTCTTGTTGATGGCAATTTTGGCACCACAACAATGTAAACAAAATATTGCTATTTTGTTTCTCCTGAAAGAGAAAGGCAAAAAATGAATGCCTTAGCTCCCAAGGTCTTTGTAGTTGGGTCTCAAATGTGCTGATGTCCCTCAGTGGCCAATGTAATAGTAATATTCAAGGGGCCTGTTGGTGTTGAGCTTCTGGATCATTCTAAGATCAAGCATGAAATAAAACCTACTCTAACAGGGGTTTTAAAAGAAATATTAAAAGATAAGTTAGAGTTTTGAGACAAAAAATAACAATAATTTATCCAATTTTAACCATACTTGCTAACTTCAAGGAATTTGTAAACCAAAACTACAGAACAAAGTAAACTTATGATTGACACACGGCCTCCTTCATTCACAGTGCTAATTCACATAACAGATTTTCAATTACCATTTAAATAAAACACAAAATAATATTTTGTTCCTTGAAGACTTCACAAATCAAATGATCAATTAAGATAAATATCATTCAAGAACACAACATGAAGTAGATTAAACTATGATTGCTTCTACTGTCAATAAAACAGATAAGCAATATTTACAAAGCTGGCACAATCACCAGTGTATAGAAAATCTGTCGCTCTAGATTGTTTCCAACTACACTAAAAGAACTTAGAAAATACATTACAATCTATACTAAAACCTTACTGCTAACCAAGAAGACAAGAGAAGCTCTCATTACTAATAATCGAGATGCAACTCTATCTCCTTTTGTTAACTCGCTAACTCCTAACAGTTCTAACTATGAAAGTTCTCAATCTAAAAGTTCTTTTAAATATAGAAGTTCTAATCCCTCACTTTCTAACCTTTACAAAGAGGCAAGAATGCTATTTATACAGAGTGTGTACCAAAAGAATGCGTTGTCCCCTGCGCTAGGGTTTACAAAATATTTGCATCCAGGAAAGTCGACTCTTAGATCTTTTTGAGGAATGTCAAAACTACATTCAATGTGAATCCTTTTTGTCCATGCTGATGAAGGATTCCTACTCACAGGAGAAGTCTTTTTAGATATTTTGACAACTGCAACATTAACTCTAGCATCTTCATGTCCACCTTTGAAATCCCTCGTAGAGTCACTTTGAATGCTCAAAGATATCTGCATTAATATTGATCTACCTCTGTCAGTGGTCACCACAGGTGTCCCTCTAAGTCATGGCTTCTTCATTCTTCGGCCTCCCTTATGTTCTGGAGTCCTCTGCTCATTGACTGTCTTCCAAAAACACCATCAGGCCTCGCTAGATCTTTGCACCGTCACCAGAGCAGATTCATCGTCAACTTTTCTCAAAAATAATCCATCCGGTCGCACTCTGTTATTCCCCTCCATAGGGGTAGTCAATTAGTCAAAGGTCCTTCTCATCTCCCTCTGATTGGATGATCAGGTACCGCACCGGATTCTAAGTAGTCAAGAGTGGTCTGACCTAAATTGCAGGTTGGTGAGACACCATCAGTGTCTCCCTGATGTGATTTTCATCTTACAATAGGCATCGCCATAGCCTAGGTCAATTGGTGAGATGTCTCAGTGGGCTTCAAAAGTCACATCGAGCTCATTTTCCTATCACCAAGACCTCACCTCATTAGCAGGATGTCACAACAATGGTATCCCCTGCTCTGGCTCAGAGTTCAATTTCCTTTCGGGAAGACCCCTTAATCGGCCCAAGGTCATGGCGATCCCCCATGGTTATACCGATATCTATTTCTCATTTGTGAACCTACTACTATCGGCAAGACTTTATCATATCAACAAGACCACATGGCGAAGTCCTCATTTTCCTTTAGAGTCTCCCCGACATCCTCCTTATCCTATGGCGGGCTGACTTCATTCTTTCAGTGTGACACTGGTAAGTCGGCGAGACGTTTTACTGAAGGAAAAATGTTTGGGTGAGCTACCTCATGTCGGTGAGACTCTTTTGGGTCGGGGAGACCTTATCCCGAACTCCTATTCTCTTACCGAGCCCCAAACTTTCTGTTTTGATGTGACCTTCACTCTTCGCCAAGACCCTGTGGCGAAATCATGACCCCTTTGCTAATGCCGCTTCGCTCTATGTCGGCGAGACCTACTTTCTTCACTGGGACTTCTCAGCAAACTCCTTATGTCATACTGAAGATTAATCCTTAGGTAAGACCTTTCATTTTGGGCAGACCTTTTGCCGAAAGTATCATCCTTAGAAGATTTTCCATTTTTGGGAGACATCTGATGTAGTCATGCTGAGATGGGTTCTGTCATTGCATGCGCTTTGCTGTAACATCCCTTTGTCGAGAAGATGTCCTGTAGATACCCGATATCTCGGTGAAAGCTTTACTAGTTCACCCTTTTGTCACCGTGACACACCGGTTTTGTTGTCGAAGTTCCTTCGTGTCGCTCAGACCTTTCTCATTCAATGAGAGTATATAGCGATCCCCTTCGCTTCTTTTGGAGTCTTACCGACACCTTTTTTCAGTGAGACATCCACCATTTGGAAAGACCTCTGGGCGATGCTATGCTGCTTTGCCAATATGTAGACCCTTCTCCATTTGCAAGACTCCTGGCGTTCGATGAGAGCATATACTGAGGGGAACAACTCACACCAAAGTGTTAGACCCTTTTTGCTTAGTCAGTGAGACTTCGTAAACTCACCAAAACATCTTGGCGGGGATAACACCTTATGCCAAAGGGATCACCTCTTGATAGCGGTTGGCAAGACATGGAGACTTCGCCAAGACCATACGCTGATGAAGATGACTCCCGTCGAAGTATTTTCTGGTGGTGGGGTAGTCGGTGAAACTTTAGGTATTCACCGAGACATCTTGGCAAAGAGAGAACATCTGCCGATAGTGTATGCCTTTTGCCGCCAGTCGGTGAGACCTGAAGATCTTGTTGAGACATCTATCTGAAGGAAACCCCTCATGCCGATAGGAAATTCATGTCGCTGGGACGATGACCCTTGTCTTGCTGATGGATCCTGCATATGATTTCTGATCGCTGTGACATCTCTGGGGTCTTGCTGATAGGAAACATAAATGCAGATTTGAACCAAGCAAACCATAGGTTGGGGAGACTGTGATAACCCTATGCTGATAAGATGCACAATGGGGAGTACTTTGATTCTCTGGATTTAAAACGGTCAGAGCCAAGCCACTAGTCAGTAAGAGTGTAGAAAAGTTTTGCCGACTGTTGCCTTAGCTGATTTTCATGACAAACTAGACTAAGGAATGCCTTCCAACAGAGCACCCTTGGCAAATATCATCATGTATGAAATTTAGTCCTACATTCAACAAAGAAAACCATAGTAAAGATCATACATATAGAAGTTAAATAATCAAAATCATGATTGAAATGAATCCCATGTTAGTAAGGTGCAGTTAAATTCTCAAACAAAATGATCATACCAGCAAGTTAGGGTTTCAGGTTGACCCATGGAATCCAAGTCAGGGAGGAATTTCAGAGAATTCTGAGTCAGGCAAATTCCAGTGGAATAAACATGAAAACACCCACTAGAAGCTAAATCTAATTATTATCAAATAAGGAACAACATGTGAGATCTCAAAATAACATCAATTATTCATAAAATGCATCTTCATTTGCTAACTAGCCTTACTACTCCAAACTTCTTCACATTTCTTCAGATTCCGGGGAAATCCACATAGGACAGATTTCCACGAAGGAGAAGGCATTCCGACAAACCTGAAAAAAATAGGGGACAATGGATTTCAAGAAAATCTAGTCCACACTGAATTTTGCGTAGATCGAAAATCCCAAAACCAAAGTGCTTAGCCAGAGTTCGAGCGAGATGTAGGAAAATCTAGAAGAGAAAGAAATTTGCGAAGAAGGGACGGGGAGGAAATCCACAAAAATTCGGACCAAAAGGAAATCCACCAAAATACAGACTAGGAAGAAATCCGCGAAGAAGGGATGGGGAGGAAATCTGTGAAAATTTGGACCAGGAGGAAATCCATGAAAATCTGGACTAGTAGGAAATCCGCGAAAAATCCGGACCATGTGGAAATCTGCAAAAAACAACACACAACCGGAGTTTGAGCAAGATCTGGGAAAATCTGGATGGGGTGGAATATCCCGAACTCAAGAGAAAACCTGAATTCCAACTAAGGCAAAACCAAAATTAGACAAAACCAGAAGAGAAACATAAAACAAGAGAATTCCCAAAAGCAAAGCGAAAAACAAAGGCAAAGAAATCAAAAGAGAAGGGGGACCCATTTTGTTCCAAATCAAAAATGGGGTGGTTATGCAAGGCATAACAAGAAGATGCCTTCATATTCAATAATTTGATGTTTTAAATCATCTCTTAAATTTTGAAAGGGACCCATTACCATTGGGAAGGCATTATAAGTGACAACTTGGATGAGAAATTAAGAAGTGTGCAAAATAAAAAGCAATTTACGATGACCTCCTAACTTGTGTACATGTTGGCTAGGAAGAATAAGTATAAGGGTCTAAGCTACAGAGGATTCCTAGGCCAAGATAGGATCTGTGATCTTTTCCCTTAGCTCCAATTCAATACATCAAACTATAGGAGGGTAAATGATGTATTCTTCATGTATGTTACAAGATTATTGTAGGATGCATTACATTTTAGAATTTCAACAAAGGCCATGGAGTTGATAAGAAAATATGGCCAATGGTTCATTCAATTCTAGAAGTTTTCTAACGCCAGAGTGTAGGATCACTAGCAGTACCATTGAGATTACCAAGATACCCAACCAATAAGCTCATCTTGCTAGAAGTGACTAGGCAACTAGTGGCCTTTGATGTAGTAATAAAGGATATGCACAAACTAGGACTTGGAGCTGAATTCCCTTTGAGGATTGAAGTCCTAGAGGCTTGTCCCTCTATCCAAAGTTGTCATTATTTTGAGAAGGATATGGTTCATTTTAATTTTTTCTCACACAAAAATAAAGATAACTTTGATCCCAATGGAGTTCCTTAGAAACAAGAAAACAGGGAATACAGGCAAAAATTCATATAGAAGATTATTGGGCTAACTGCTGAGATGAATTTGAAGTTATCAAAAGGAGGTGCTCTAGGTTATCCCTGAGAATGATCAGACTAAATAGAATTTCCAATGTCCCTAACTAGTTTGATGATGATGATGATCTCCTACAACACCATGATTATGAACAATGCAAGGATAAAGCCACTCCCTCCTATCAATTGGTCTAAGGAAGAGGTTGTTGATCTTAATATGATCAATACCCTTGTCTTGAGATACTCCAAATTGTGGGTAAAACATAAGATTCTAGAACATAAAGAAAATGGAACAAAGTTTACCTATGATTTGATGGGAGACCTTAAGTATCATTCAAAAGAAGAGGAAGACACAACTAAGGATGATACAACTGAGCTCCCTGCATAAGAGGAAGGAGATAAATATCAATTCATTATCAAAAGGAGAACTAGAAGCCAAGCTAAGGGCAAGGAGAAGAGACAAGAAACTGGAAAAAGCAAGGAAGCCTTCAAAATATATTGTTGAAGAAGATATTGAAGAGACTCAACACTCTAGAAAGAGAAAGATACTCACTGAGGGACAAAGGTTGGATAAAACCAAGAAAACCAAGCTCATCAAAGAGGTAACCACTCAGGCCCAAGTGGTTGATATTGAAAGTTCTAGGGAGAAAAAAAAGGTATATGTATGAAGAAGTTCTCCTAAACAGAAAGCAACTCCTATAGAGGATGTAAATAAGGAGCAAGGGGTGGCCATTGAAGAGGCACCTACTGATGATATTATAAGAGACATTTAAAAATCAGCTATAGGAAATGTTTCTCCTCATACTTCTCCAGTACAAAATGTATAGATTAATGAGGATACTACTGATCAAGAGGGTAATACTGAAGAGGAGAATATTCCCCATAATTTTGAAGATGAAATGCAAGGTGAAGATGTTCCCACACCTAAAGGGGGACAATTGAGTGATTTTTGGAAGTAGCTAGAAGAGAAAGATGAACAACATAAAGAGGCAACTTCAGAGGTTACAATGGAAGTGTCTTCTTAGCCTCCAGTGAAGGAACATATGGATATATCATTTACTGAGGATGAAGGTGAAGAAAAGCTTGATGAGGACAAGGAGAAACAAAATCAAGGGAAGAGTGATGCGAATATAGAGGATATTGAGGATAATCCTTTAGATAACCAACCAGAACAAGAAGTTCCTCAAAAGGATGATGAAATAGAGTAGTTGACTGCCCCAAAGTGGCTTGAGAAAAGATTAAAACAAAAAGCTATTGTTATGGAGGATGAAACTCCAGATTGGGACAACTTCTTAGAAAGTTTGGGACAACCCAAGGAAAGGAAAAGGGCCAGAATAGTTTCAAAATTTTCTAGGGATGAGTTCAATAAGAGGTTTATGCATGTTACCACTCCTACAAAAAATAAGTACAAAGATTAGGTTAGACCCTTAGACTATAAGGTTCAAACAATTAACTTGGGTTCAACTACAAAAGAGTAGGAGAAGGAAGAGTTTTAGGAGTTAGCCCAGACCAACCTCAAAATACTAGACAAAGAAATTGAAGAGAAGGAGAAATTGCAAAAACAATTGAGAGATGTGCACTGATATGTTCAACATTTGATCAAGCCCTTACAAGCACAAAGTAGTGAAGGGTCTACATTTTTAGAGGGCTTGTTGTCAAAGGAGGCAGTGTCAAAGATTGAATGGTTAAATTATTCTGTGAGGGACACACAAGGATGGTTGTAGAGTGTTGATGAACGAGGTGATGATATGATCAAGAAATTATTGCAAATATATGAAAAATCATTCTCTATTTTTGAGGACATGGCCTAGTTCCTCACTAAATGTCAAAACCTAGATGAGACCATTATCAGGGAACTTGAGAAAGTATTCAAGGTGCCTACTGATGAGATTATTAGGAAGGGTGTTCTCATAGAACAAAGCACCATCAAGGTTATAGATTGGATAGAGGCCTTCAGCTTCAGGAATGAGTTGAAAATGAAAGCACCAAAGAAGATATTAAAGGCTTAGAACAAGGTGAGGGAGATTTCTGATAGAGCTGCATTTCTTTCTTAGAGATTGTAACTAGTAGAAAGAAGCTTGGAAAGAAGAATTTGAATGATGGATATTCTCCAAGTGATAGTGGGCCAATAGAGAAAGAATAGCTTGAAGATGTTGCAATTTATATATCGAGCTTGGATAGATATCAAGGTCTTTATTGTGATTGGGAGAAGACCTTAGCTAAATGTGAAAGAGAATTAAATTCAATAAAAGCAAGGATTAATTTAATATCCATCCCAACCTAGGCCGACTTGGATAATGTGATTTCAAAAGTTAAATAAATTTCTAGAAGAAAGGAAGGGGAAAAGGACAAAGAGGACAACCAGGTTGGACCACCTTGAGGAGCGTGTCATCTACATCAAGCTAACATGGAAGAAAAGTTAGCTACTCCTTGAATTATGTACTAGGATTTTATTTATTTATGAAAGTTGACTCTTGGGCTGACCTCATAATATTTTATTGTAAATTTGAATTAAAGAAATTTTAAAGGTTTCATGGTCGGCCTATATAGGCAACCTAATTGTAAACCCTAATTTGGGTTGAACTAACTTGGAAATTACTATAAATGGAGGTCTCCTCCTCATTTGTAAGATGAATAGTGAATAGTGCATAGTTGATAGGGCATAAGTAATAGTTGTTGAGTTGCTATATTATGAGATACTTGAATTGTTGCAAATTTTGGTGAATCTAATATAATTGAAGGCATTGTTCTTTGGAGTCCTTTGGGTTATTCATCTGTGCATGGTTCTTTTGTCTTCCTTTTATTCTAAAGCATTAAGTAATTTAGTTTATGATTAATCTTATAACTAGATGTAGTTCATCCATGTTCATGATAAAGTGTTTGAGGTATTGAGGAATCTTTGGTCCATACTTTTAGTGATCTGCTGATTGTATATTATTGTGTAAAGTTAGCCTGGGCCTACTTTATTTTGCACTTAAGTTCAATTGTGAATGTTTGAATGCATGTTTGAATATTTACAATATGAAAATCATTCAATTCCTTTGGAGATTGTACTATATTTGTGATACTATGGATTCTATCTTGGTTAAGCAGAGTTTGGTGTTGGAAGATTCATCCATCTTGAACACTATATTGTTTGCATAAGTGATCTTAGGCTTTATATTAGATAACTCTCTCAAACCCTACTTCTTTTTCTATTTCTTTTAAATCTTTATTAGAGTAAGATTCATAAAGCATCACTATTATTTCCAAATTTGATGAATATTAAAGCTTCATCATTTTGTTTGTAATGCCCCTTGTGATTACTGGTATTTTCACATTTATCACTAAGTTGTTTATGCATCATCAAGACATGAAATTAGAGACCTTGGGGTTATCTCTTGAAGCTTGTTGATAGAGATTCACCTTTCAAGAGAGATAGGATATTATAATTTTTCTAAGTTGTGCAAAAAACACCATCAACAGATTGGAGCTAGAAGTATGGTTGATTCAATAAAGGGGGCATTTTGTATAATCAATATCTCCATAGATATTCAGAATGAAAAATAGATCCACAATAGAAGGAGATTTCCAAGAGTTAGGAGTCCCTACTAGGTCAAGGAGGACCAAGAAAGGGAAAGCATCTTCATCCTCACCCATTTAGCCAACTTTTTCTTCATCATCTAATTCTGAGTCCATTCCCACCGAACCCATCCCTACTGAGCTTAATTCTAAACCTATCTATCAACCCTAGATTCCAGTCAATCAGCCACTACTACCTTCACCACCACCAATGGATTTTCTAGCTAAAAATACTTCACCTTTGGACTTTAACAATTACAATATCATGCCAAAAAACCTTGAGCACTTTTTCTCCAAGTTTCATATCAACGATCCTAGTAGGACTACTGAACAACATATTAAGATTTTTTGGACTGCCCTAAAGGATAGGTAGATTGCTCCTGAGGATTTAGCTTGTAGGTTGTTTCCCTACTCATTTGGAGATGAGGCATTCTATTGGTACAATCATTTACCAGTTGGTTCTATCACTAGCTGGGATCAAATGGAGATTGCCTTCTTGCAGAAATTCAGGATTCCATTCAACACTAATGACTTATATCACCAGTTCATATCAATCAAGAGAGAAGTCAATGAACACATAGGCTCATTTAAAAGTAGGTTTCATAGGGCTTACTCCTGAATTCAACCACGATATGATGTAAACGATGCATTTGCTAAAGAGGTCTATTATGTAGCATTGGATAGCCTCACCTCTACCTTCATTAAATAAAGATGTCAACCCCCTGCTACACTAATTGATGCATATGATAAGTTATTTAAATCTAGCACTGATTTAAGGAAACATTTTTTTGGGTCCTTGCTTTCATTAGGACCTGTTGCACATCTAGGACAAGTCCAAGGTCTGAACCAAGCTCTAGAAAATCAGACTCCTTTAATGAACCTAGTTCCTCAAATGTCATTGGTTCCCCACCTAGGTCCTCCACTAAATCAAACTTAGCCACTTCCTCCTTACTTGTAGAATTTAGGGGAGACCACATTTCCCAAACAACAGTCTAATATCCTAGCATATTTGCAACATTCTAAGGTGTTGAACCAATCACTTAGTGCTGCTCCATCACAAAGAAAAACTAATAAGGAGAGGTTGGATGAGTTGATGGAGTAGGTAAAGAAGTTATCTACTGAATTCACCTACTTGAGAAATTAGATTAGCCAACTATAGGCTACACAAAGGCGGATATTGTTATGAAATAACTTGCACAATAGAAGAATATGATATGAAATATGCTGCAAATAATTGATAATAACTAAGAATAACAAGCCACTTCGAGGGGGAAAACCTCCAAATATCTCTAATGAGAACACACTTCACCACTTGAGGATGAAATAAGACTCACAACCTCCTATATATACCTATTTATGCCAAGGATATCACCTAGGCCGACTTAGACACACCTATATAAGACTTAGGCCGACCTAAACAACTAAATAACAATATACTAATGATAATATGACTTAATAGAGAGTTAAGATAGCCACAAGTTGACTATTCATAACCCGATGTACACTAATATTAAGGGCGTAGCATGCCCCCCTTCTTCAAAGAAGCATTGTCCTCAATGCTAATCAAGTTTGGATTCTTTTGAATGAACTCCTCATCCTCCCATGTAGCATCTTCAATTAGAAAATATTTCCTTGTAATGAGGTAACTTGGAATTGTTGATGTCACCAGCTTCTTCATGTGTGTCTGGAAAATTAACTTCAACTCCAAGATGTGTCTTCCCTTTACATCAAGCTCTTGATGGCAATGAATGTGTTCTTCCTTTACCTGAACCTTTTGATGTGTCATAGAGGAAGAGGTGAGGAATAATATATGGTACCCTTGCATTGGTTGAATAGCTTGATTAGGAACTTCTTCTTCATTGCCTTCTTCTCTTCTTCTTCTTCTGGTTGGTCTTTTGCTTCTTCTTCTTCTGTTGTTGCGAGCACTTCTTCTTCTTTCTTCTTTCATTCTTCTTCTTCTTCTTCTTCTTCTTCTTCTTCATTTTTTCTTCTTCTTCTTCTTCTTCTTCTTCTTCTTCATCTTCTTGTTCTTGGCTGCTTGAGACCTCCTTTCTTGGTTTATTCATAAAGGCGCTCAACATGTTTCGTAGGTTTGATATATCTCCTCTTAGGTCACACATATCCATCTTCATTGAGGAAATTTCTTCCTTGACCTTATTGATTTTCTCATTATGAGTAACATCCTCGATTGTTTCACCATCCTTATCAGGAGTCTTCCCTAGAGTGACAACATTATTTTTACCCCTTATTGCAGGCCCCGTCATGATGGAAACCACTAATTTTGAAATAAATCACACAAATTAAACTTAAATTCTATGAAATTTTTATTGTAATCTCCTTTGGTATGTCTTCAAAAACCCAATAAAAATTAGACTTCAATTCAACAAGATGTGTGAGATATGTAGATTCCAAATAAATAGTGTAGAAACCCTAATTTTGCAATAATTCACTTAATTCTACTCCAATTCTTCTGAAATCTAGATTGTATCTTCTTCAATATGTTCTTCAAAAACCCTTTAAAATAAATTTTTTTTTGCCAAAATCTGAAAGATACGCTCTTCCCAAAATTGCCTCCAAAATTGAGATAAACCTTGCCTCTATGGTGCCAAGATCATGCTCTGATACCACTTGTTATGAAATAACTTGCACAATAGAAGAATATGACATGAAATATGCTGCAAATACTTGATAATAACTAAGAATAACAAGCCACTTCGAGGGGGAAAGCCTCCAAATATCTCTAATGAGAACACACTTCACCACTTGATGATGAAATAAGACTCACAACCTCCTATATATACCTATTTATGCCAAGGATATCACCTAGGCTGACTAAGACACACCTATATAAGACTTAGGCCGACCTACACAACTAAATAACAATATACTAATGATAATATGACTTAATAGAGAGTTAAGATAGCCACAAGCCAACTATTCATAACCTGATGTACACTAATATTAAGGGTGTAGTAGATATAATCCAATTACAACAGAGAGAATAGGGACTTTGCTCATGACCAAGGATACAACTTTGAGAGAGGACAAGGTTATGATGGTGGTCAATTATCAGGACAAAATTTTGATAGAAGACACCCACCAAGACATAATAGGTTTGGAATACCAAACCCAGGGTGTTGCCACAATAGTGGTTTAAACTTTCTGGGAGATCCTAATTTTTGCTGAAATCACATATTTTTAGAAAATATAATGATTTAAGCCTTGAAAAGCTCCATTGAAAGGATTCCAATTGAAGATGGTTTGATCAAACCACCTTAGACCAAGCCCCCTTGGATAGAACCCTACTAGTTTTAAACCATACCTATAACGGAGTCTCCTTTACACTTATCAAAATGATGATAAAAAACCTTTTTTGATTTAAATTTTGGGGGATCAAATGAGTTCATTTAATTTTTTTTTTTGTAATTATGTAGTCCTTATTATAAGCTTCCAAAAAATTATAATTTTAATTAAATTTACTTTGATTATTACATTTATTTTTTATTTCTTGTGAATGTCGGTTTTTCATCGAAAATCAAGCTCTCTGCTCTGCACGTGGAAAAATAGAAGATTATCAAAAAAATAAAAATAAAAATATGGGTGCACCAGATATTGAAGTCCTTGATCCAACAAAAAAATAATAATTTTGATACATACCAAAAAAATTATGTGTTATACGGTCCACCTATTTCTTAATTGTAATTGGTTTGACTTTGAAACTTAATTAAGGAGAAAATATTCAATAAAACACTATTAAACCAATTAGAAGCACTAGATATCATAGTTACAAATCTAAATTCTAAAAAAATATAATTTTATCCTTCATGGAAAAAAAGTTGTGTTATACGATAAACATCACTCCTTAAAAATGGTGTTTACTAAAAAAACAAGTTTTTGAAGGAGATGAAAAAAGAAGTGCAATCTGATTCCAAAATTTTTGAAAAAAATATATTTAGAATCTATAGATAAAATATCACAAATCACTAGTTTGCATCATCTTTAAATTCCTCATGGTTTAGCCGCTATAGGTGTCTAAAAGTAAATATTTAGTTAGGAAAAATTAGTTTAGTGTCTAGTTTGGCCAAAACTTATAAACCAGTATTGTGGGATCACCCCCCAACAGTGGGGGAGTCCATATGCCACTGGATCAACTTGATAATCAAGAGAAGTCAATAAGCATAGTCCTCTTAGCATAAGCTTCTTTAAAAGGATACTATAGGTTGCACAAAACAACACAACATTTTGAGTTTGATTGTCCTAAGTTCCAAACAGTAGCAACCATTTTCTAGATGGAGGTTCAATAGGGTGTGGGGATTGGTGTGATTAGACAAGAAATTGTGTCATCAGATCCATATGATTCACCTGTACTAGTACTAAATCACGCTCCTTTTCTGAGAGGTGAAGAGAATGGACCTGAGGAAGAGTCCACAAAAAAATTTGTGAAACCAAAACATGTATGCAATGGAGAATCAATTGCTGAATTGTTGGCAAGTAATGGAAATATTGATAATGGTCCTTTGGATGAAGAGGAGCAGAGAATAGATGAAATCCAAATGTTCCATCAAAGAACCAGACCATATGATTTGAGGAATAGGTAGGCTGGTGGGTTGTTTACCACCTCTACACCTCCTAACACTTTCAGCACACCTTTGGATCCTAATGCTAGAAACAATCCTTCATATCCTCACATGCCAAAGTAATACTTCTCTAGGGGGGGACCCTCTGATGTTCCAAAAGGTGAGGCTGCCAAGGATCAACAGGGAGGACAAATCGGGAGCAATCAATTTGACATGACTGTGTTTTAGATGGGTAAATATGTAGCAGAGGAACTTAAGAAAGTAAAGGTGAGTATTTCATCCTTTGAGTTGCTGAGCGGTCCATCCATTAGGAGTGTTGTGTTTGGTTATTTGAATGATAATACATCCAAAAATTCTTCACAAGATTCTTCTATTAAGAGAAATAGTTTTACTGAACTAGTAGTTCAAGAAGTAGCTAGAAAGGCACAAAATTCTCAGTAATCTAAGGATTAGAATTCTCAACCAATTCAAAACTAGCATACCCAACCTACTAAGGATCAACCTCAAGTATAGAAAAAGGACATGTGAAAAGAAAAGGATAAAAATCAAGTGGCTCATGTTGATTCTCTAATGAGTTTATTCCAAGCCAAGTAGGATACTCCTTTTCTAATTTCCATTTGTATATTTTGCAAGAATCTACATAATTGCTCACGAAATTTTAGAGCATCAAAAAATGTTATGCCCTTCTTAGTTTGTAAAGCTTTAGGCATCACTCTTGCTCCTTCCCAATGCAAGGTGAATTAGTTGGATAAGACTGAGGTGATAATAATGGGATAATTGAATATGATCCCAATGTAGGTAGCATCAGATCCACATGTGTAGCAAGTCATCAATATCTAGGTGGCAAGGATTCTAGATGCCTATGGCATGATTCTTGGAGGAGATTTCATGAGAGTGCTTAATGGGTACACTTCTATAGATCACTCTCATACGTGGCTATCGTGGAAGGGTGTCCCAAATCAGATTAGGATTGAGAGAGAGATGAGATTGAGGTATTTGATTATTGAGTATCATAATACTTTGAATGAAGTACTGGTTTTTGAGGCATGTCTAGGAAATTATATCCTAGTAGCAACTATAGATGAAACATAGGTAGAGGAAGTGCTAATGATGCATGATGTGCCCAAGGATTTGACTCAATATTCCTGTAGCACTGAGGAATTTGTAGAAATAGATGAAGATTCAAAATAGAATGATGGTAATATTTTTTTGTTAGACAATTTCCAGGAGTTCATTCAGAGGTGCATTGAAGACCAGATTAGTCTCAGGAGGAAAATGAACTTTGAGGAGTTATTGATGCTTAATTGGTTTAGAGTGCACAATTCTTCCCATATTAAGCTTGAATTTTGCCTTTGACAAACTATTATAGAGCAGATCAAGAGCTGTATCAATCCACCTCCAAAATTTAGACTCGAGGTACAAGAAATTCCAAGAGATCATAAAGGAAAGAAACTGATGGTTCTATAGGATCCTTCCTCAAGTAAGAGTACAAGAAATTTTAGAGGTATTCCTTCTACTAAATTCTGGACTTTACACTTTGATGGTTATGAGTCTAAGAAAGGATTAGGTGTTGGATTTGATCTCATCATGCCACTGGGTAAAACATTCTTTGCAACACATAGATTTCAATTCTAGTGCACTAATAATTTTGCAAAATATGAAGCATTAGTACATGGATTACTCATGGCTTTGAGGAAGAAGGCTAGAATATTGCAAGTGTTTGGAGATTCTGAACTAGTAGTCAAGCAAGTAAGGAGACAATATTCTTGTCATGACAAGAGGATGACTAATTATAGAAAAATATTGTGGGATTTGATTGAAGGGTTTGACAAATTTAACATTCAGCTGATTCCCAGGAGCAAGAATCACACTGCAGATACTCTTGAAAAAGCAGCTAGAACACTGGAGCCATTATCCTTGTTTGGATTGAAAAGATTCACAATTGAGCTCACCCCGGTTCCTTTTTTGCTATACAATGTGACAAATTTTTAGGTGTTTGAGGATGATAAGCATATTTTATACTTCATTACTAGTTTTTATGTGTTCACCTCTCAAATAATTGATGAGACTAAACCTCAAGAGGTAGAACTAGATATGGAAGGGGTCATTAACCTGAAAAAATTACAATCCCTAGGGGCATGGTATAGCTAGAAAGAGTCTTTGATTTGGATAGAATAAGGGATCAGGACAAGCAAACAAAGAAAGATTCAATAGCCAATCAGTGTGAGGCCGAGAACATGGGTACTCTGGAAGATGACAAGAATATTTTTAAAGGTAAAGTGTGTACTCCGAAGGAAAGAAAATGTTTAATAGATGTGTTGCATGCATATCAAGATGTTATTATGTGGAGCTATGAGGATTTGAAGACCTATGATACATCAATAATCACACACATGATTCCTTTGAATCCTAATGCAAATCCATTTTAGTAGAGATAGAGACCTATTAATGCACTATTAGAGCCTATCATTCAAAAGGAAGTGCAAAAATTATTGTCAACTCATATCATTTTTTTGGTTAGACACTCAACATGGGTGGTCAATCTAGTCCCGGATCATAAAAAGAATGGAGAGATAAGATTGTGTGTGGACTTCAGAAATCTTAACTGTGCTTCAGAAAAGGACAACTATCCAATTCCTTCACTAGATAAGGTATTGCAAATCGTGAATGGCTCGCGAATGATGTCCTTTCTAGATGGATATTCTGGCTACAATCAGGTCATGGTACAGTATGAAGTTATACACAAAAAAAATTTCACCACTAAATGGGGAAAATTTTCATACATGAGAGTGCCCTTTAGATTGATCAATGTAGGAGCCACCTTTTAGAGGTCCATGGACATTGTCTTTAAAGATATAATTGGTAAATGCATTATCATTTATAAGGATAATTTAATTGTCTTTTCCAAGAACCAGGGAGATCATATCTCAGATCTATGTAAAGTATTCCAGAGATGCAAGGAGTTTGGTATCTCCCTTAAGCCCAAGAAATGCATATTTGGGGTGACTGAAGGGAGGTTTTTAGGACATGTGATTTTTGAACATGGAATTTCAATTGATCCTGAAAGAATCCAAGCTATCTTGAAGATACAACCACTTTCCAGCAAGAAAGAAATGAAGTCTTTCTTTAGGAAAATTAATTTTGTTCAAAATATTATCATGGGCCTCACAAAAATAGTTAAACCACTAAATTCCATGCTCAAATAGGATGAAAAAGTGGAGTGGACTGTTGAAGCCAAGTAGGCATTTGATGAAATCAAGAGCGCAACAGCTATTTCGCCAGTGCTAGTGAGTCTTGAATATACCAAGCCCTTTCATATCTACTCTTTTGTGTCAGACTATTCCTATGCAAGCATGTTAACAAAAAAATATGATGAGGGGAATGAGAACCCAATAGCTTTCATGAGTGTTCCTCTCAGAGATGCGGAGATGAGGTACCCAAATGTGGAGAAACAAGATTATGCTTTGTTTAGAGGAGTAAAAAAAATTAGACATTAAATTCTAAGGAATAAAGTCTTCACCATTGTGTATGATCCAGTAGTAAAGCTCTTATTAATGAAAAGTGAGATGGGATAAAGGAGAGCCAAGTGGGTTATAATGTTACAAGAATATGACATAGAAATTCAAACAATGAAACTGGTGAGAGGACAAGATTTGACATGAACGATGGCTGAAACTTTCCTAGAGGTTATAGCACAATAGGATCATCTTTAGGATGCCTTACTTGATGAATTGTATGATGACCTGGTCTACTATTTTCTAAATCAAAGATGCCTAGATCACCTGAACATAGTGAAATGGAGAGTGTTACGTTTGAAGAGTGCTAGTTATATGCTGAAAGAGGGAGTCCTCTATAAGAAAAAATATGAAGGAATATACCTCAAATGTCTTGGAAAAGAGGAAGCTACCAAAGTTATGGAGGAATTACATGACATGTATGGGACAAGCCATGGATTAGGTATGGCCACTGCTACCCAAATTATGCATGTTGGATACTACTAGCCCACAATTTTTAAGGATACATACAATCACGTGAGGGCTTGTTATGTTTGTCAAACCTCTACCACCAGGGAGAGGAATGCTTCTTTACCACTACAACTTGCGATTGAGGTAAGACCTTTTGCTCAATGGGGATTGGAATTTATTGGTCCTATCAACCCACCATCTTCAGTTGGACATAGGTATGTCCTAACTGCAACTAATTACTTCACTAGGTGGATTGAGGCTATTCCCTGCAAACAGTGCACAATAGAGGTAGTTATAAACTTTCTTGAAGCATGTATTATTAATTTTTTTGGTTTCCCTTTTGCTATTGTGTGTGAAAATGGACCTACATTTGCATCTTTAAAATTCTCTGGGTGGGAATTTGATCATGGTATCATAATTAAGTTTTCTTCTAATTACTAACCTTAGGGGAATGATTTAGCAAAGTCTACTAATAAAAATGTGCTTGCTATTATTAGGAAGTTGATTGATAAGAACCCAAGGGAGTGGCACACACAATTAAGATTTACTTTGTGGGAATACCATACCCAACAAAAAGCTTCACTAGGGACCTCTCCCTACCACTTGGTTTATGGAATTGAGCCTGTCTTTCCTGTCCAAGTTCTAAGAATCCTTGTCAATTTATCAATGAATATTATGAGGAAGGAAAACGTTTAGAGGCTCACTTGGCTGAACTGTTACAATTGGAAGGGAAGAGGGACAAAGTTTTAGAGAATTTTGCTAAACACCAAGGTGTTGTTAAAATATGGTTTGACCGTAAGGCTAAGGTTAAAGGATTCAAAATTTCTAATCTAGTTTTGTATTAGGATAACACCCATGAGAAAAAGGGAGAGCATGGTAAATGTGACAAGTTATGGCTTGGCCCCTACCAGATTTCTAAAATCCTAGGAGATAATGGTTTTTGCCTCAATACTCTCATCAGAGACATTGCCAATCAATGGGAAATACTTGAAGCATTATCTCCTCATTTGAGCTGTTTTCATCTCATCCTTGTAAATAGTTAGTTTAGGTTTTTTCTTTCTTTTCTTTTTTTTTGTTTGGTTTTCTTTTGCATTGGTTAGTTTAGGTTGTTTTGTTTGCTTTCTTTGCTTTGGCTTTGATGTTTCCTTGTTCTTCTAGTTGGGGAAGTGTCTTATTTTCACAACTATTTCATTATCTAGGATTATTTCAAGCATTTCCTTTACAAAATCTAATCATTTTTTCGGAAGACATGGTGGAAGTACTCTATTCAGTGTCACATGTACTAAACGTTTAGAGTGGATGACTCATTGAGTTGAGTTATTTTCTGAATGTGCTCGAATCTTATATTTCATACACACATCTTAAGAATCCTAAGGTTGTTGTAGGTTCTTTGTAAGGTCTTGATTAAGTGAAAATATTATTTCTACTTCAATGCCACTGTGATTCTTGGCCCTAAGTGTGAGATTCATTGCTCATGGGTTGAAAATGAAAAAGAGTAAAAAGAAAATTAGAAAGAAAAGAAAAGAAAATATTAAACATCAAAAGAAAGGAAATTCAACTTATCAGGAGAATCTGAATATCTCTACCAGGGCTATGGACACTTGGCTAGTAGTAGAGCTATGTTCAGTAGAATCATAGTGATAACCTTGCTGGGGCTATGGATACCTGACTGATAGTGAGGCTCTATCCAGGTTGCTTTTGGAGTAAGAATCTTTACCTAGCTTAACTTGAATGAACTTGGTTTCTACAGTAGCTTAGGGAGGGAAATAAATATAGTTGCACACACTTGGATTTCCAGGATAGGAAGGGCTAGCTTGTTCATTGATTTTGAGCCTTTAGTTTATTGGGTGACTTGAGTTGAGGATCAAAACTAGAGATTTAGGGTTCTTGATTCCAGTTTGTCATCAAAATGCTCTAGAGAATTTTCCCAATAGATTCATCATTTTTTGTGCACCTTTTGCACACACGCCCCACCATATTCAAGGACTCTTTGTTGCTTATTTTTGTTTCCTATTTTGCTTTAGGTTTGAACTTTTCCCCTTAAGGGATAAGATCCTCTGGTTTTGGGTTTGCTTCACCTAGATGAAATATTGATTTATCTACACTTTAATTGCCTTTTTTCACAACATCTTGATATCAAATGGTTCCTTGAGGTTCAACCTTTCACGTAAATTTGATAAAGGCCTTAACTCATGCAAGTTAGGGAGGAGTCTCAGAGAATCCATCTCCTGCCAGATTTTTTGAAGTTATGTTCTTTTGGAGAATTTTCCCCTAGGCGGATTCCCCAAAGGTTTGTCCATTCTGAGAATCTGGCCCTTGCCAGATTTTCTAAATCCTTCTCATCGTGTTTCTGAATTTGGAACTAGGGTTTTCATCTAAGGTTTTAAGTGTGATTACGATTAAAATTCCAATTTGGTGGATAGGATTGATGTTGGATGAACCCTAGTTTTATTTATTCTACCCTAATCCTAATTTTGGAAGATGTGATAAGCATTGAAGTCGTATTGTGAGTGATTTGGCTTTGAATCCATGTTGCATTTCAAATTTGTGCTTGAACAATTGCTTAGGGTTGCATCTAAATCCTTATTAGAATTGAAGAAGCATGAATCGAAACTTGGGTTTTCTAAAATTTGAAGAAACAAAGGAAAACAAGGATCTTCAAAAAATTCTACTATATGCAGATTCTTTGAAGGTTATTTCTCTCAGAAAATCCATCCCCTCATAGATTCTCTAAATCCGTTGAGTATCCAAAATCCTAAGATAGATGCTAAGTTGAGTTAATGCTTAAGGGTAATTTCAAAATGAGTTAAGGAGTGGTTTCTTAATGATGAAAAATAATTTCAAGCTAAAATCCTGGCTAGTTGCCATTCTTCAAAAAATTTGCTCACCCACGAATTCTCTGAAATACCCCAAGGCTTAAAATTTCCCAACTTTATGTGGAGCGAAAATGAATATGTGGGTATGTCTTGATCATTCGAGTAAAGTGTTTGCACAAGATTGATAGGTGAATGGTGACTTAAGTATTGATTGAATTGACACTTTCAGAAAATCCATCATTCTATGGATTTCCTGAACATCTAGGTGTTTGAAAAATCTACCTACCTCTAGAATCTCTTAAATCCTTCGAGACCCCAAAATGACAAACTTTTGTAAATGCTTGAATACATATTTGGGTATGATCTTGTTTTGATAATGAAAATGAATGCATGATATTGGTGAAGGGACATTGACTTAAATTGAGCTATAACGACCTTTTTGGGAAATCTGTTCTCTTGTGGATTCCTTGAGATTCTAGATTTTTGGAGAATCTGCCTAGAGGCAGATTCCCTAAAATCCATCCATGCCTGAAATCCCCGAAGAGCTAAAAATTATAAAGTTTCTGATATTTCATTCTTGAGGTTTTGTGATGGAATTTTTAGGGTTTTCATGATGTTTTAAGGTTAATTATGCAATATTCATGGATTCTCTTGATAATGTGATTGGGATTAATGCTTAATTTTCTTGATGCCATGGTAATTATTACTTCTTTCTAATAGATGTAGGTTGAGTCTAGTCCAACAAAGAAATCTAAGGAAAAGGAATCTAAAGCTGGTCTTGGGGAACCTTAAACCAGGGAAGAAAGGATGAAGTGTGATTTCAAGGGTATATAGCCTAAATACAAGATCATTTCAACATGGAGCGAGATCAGTGACACAAACATAGGGCATGTGGATTGTGATTACTTCAAGAAGAGAATGTTTGGGGATGCACCTACTCAGTTGGATAAGATCATTACTAATACTAGATTGGCCCAAGCTGTAAGATTTCCACCCACATTGCATTATCTAGAGCTAGTGTTGGAATGTGCTAAACACTACGACTCAAACAAGCAAGTGATTGTTGGGCCTCAAGGGAGAGTCATGGAAAACTTGATAGAGGAGTCCATAGTAGAGACATTCAACATAGGAACACATCAGAAGCTTGTAAGGATCAATATCAAAGATGTCGAGGACTTTTATACAAAGGATCTTGACAAGACTTTATTAATGATTAACAAAAACTTGATTTCTAAGCCAAAATCTTATTACTCAAAGTTTCCTAAGCAGTTGCATAAGAGTGATTTCAAACTAGAATATAATGTTATGATTACCCTCCTAGGAAGGATAATGGGATTAGAAGATGCCTTCATATTCAGGAATTGGATGTCTTACATCATCTCTCAAATTGTGGAAGGGACCCATTACCATTGGGAAGATATTATAAGTGACAACTTGGATGAGAAATTAGGAGTGCACAAGATAAAAAGCAATTTAAAATGACCTCCTATCTTGTGTACATGTTGGATAGGAAGAATAAGTATAAGGGTATAAGCTATAGAGGAGTCTAGGGCCAAGACAAGATCTGTGATGTTTTCCCTCAGCTCCAATTCAACACATCAAACTATAGGAGGGTAAATGATGCATTTTTCATGTATGTTACAAGATTGTTGTAGGATACATTATGTGCTAGAATTTCAACAAAGGCCATAGAGTAGATAAGAAAATATGGCCAATGGTTCATTCAATTCCAAAAGTTTTCTTATGTAAGAGTGTAGGGATCACTAGTAGTACCATTGGGATTACCAAGATACCCAACCAATAAGCTCATCTTGCTGGAAGTGACTAGGAAACTAGTGGCCTTTGATGCAGTAATAAAGAATATGCAAAAACCAGGACTTGGAGTTGAATTCCTTTTGAGGATTGAAGTCCTGGAGGCTTGTCCCTCTATCCAAAGTGCTCATTATTTTGAGAAGGAGATGGTGCATTTTAATTTTTTCTCACACACAAATAGAGATAACTTTGATCCCAATGGAGTTGCTAAAAATCAAGAAAACATGGAATACATGCATAAAATTCATATAGAAGATTATTGGGCTAACTACTAGAATTAATTTTAAGTAATCAAAAGGAGGTGCTCTAGGTTATCCCTGAGAATGATCAAACTACATAAAACTCCCAATATCCCTGACTGGGTTGATGATGACGAGGATCTCCTCCTGCACCATGATTAAAAACAATACAAGGATAAGCCACTCCCTCTTGTCAATTGGTCTAAGGAAGAGGTTGTTGATCTTAATATGATCAATGCCCCTATCTTGAGATACTCCAAATTGTGGGTAAAACATGAGATTTTGGAACTTGAAGTAGATGGAATGAAGTTTACCTATGATTTGAAGGGGGACCTTGAGTCTCATTCAAAAGAAGAGGAAGAAATGTTCAACTAAGGATGATATAGCTGAGCTCCCTTAAAAAGAGGAAGGAGATAAATATCAATTCATTATCAAAAGGAGAACCAAAAGCCAGACTAAGAGCAAGGAGAAGAGACAACCAGTGGAAAAAGAAAGGAAGCCTTCAAAAGAGATTGTTGAATAAGATACTGAAGAGGCTCAACCCTCTAAAAAGAGAAAGATACTCACTGAGGGACAAAGGTTGGCTAAAACCAAGAAAACCAAGGTCACCGAAGAGGTAACCACTCAGGCCCAAGTGGTTGATACTAAAAGTTCTGGGGAGAAACATGTATATGTAAGAAGAATTTATCCTAAGCAAAAAGCAACTCATACAAAGGATGTAAATAAGAAGCAAGGGGTGCCCACTGAAGAGGAACCTACTAATGATCTTATAAGAGACATGGAAAAATCAAATGTACAGATTAATGAGCATATTGCTGATTAGGAGGATAATATTGAAGAGGAAAATATTCCCCATAATATTGAAGATGAAATGCAACATGAAGAGGTTCCCACATCTAGAGGGGGACAATTGAGTGATTTTGGGAAGCTGCTAGAAGAGAAAGAGGAACAACATAAAGAGGCAACTTCAGAGGTCACAGTGGAAATTCCTTCTTAGCCTCCAGTGAAGGAACATATGGATATATCATTTACTGAGGATGAAGGCAAAAAAAAGCTTGATGAGGATGAAGAGAAACAAAATAAAGGGAAGGGTGATGTGAATATAGAGGATATTGAGGATAATCCTTTTGATAACCAACCAAAATTGGAAGTTCCTTAGAAGGATGTTGAAATAGAGCAGTTGGGTACCCTAGAGTGGATGGAGAAAAGATTAAAGAAAAAAGCTATCATTATGAAGGATGAAACTCTAGACTGGGACAAGTTCTTGTAAAGTTTGGGACAACCATGGAAAGGAAAAGGGCCAGAATAATTTCAAAATTTTCTAGGGATGAGTTCAATAACAGGTTTATCCATGTTGCCAATCCCGCAGAAAATAAGTATAAAGATGAGGTTAGACCCTCAGACTATACGGTTCAAACAATTAAATTGAGTCCAACTACAAAAGAGTAGAAGGAAGAGTTTTAGGAGTCAACCTAGGTCGTTCGTAGAAGACTAGACAAAGAAATTGAAGAGAAGGAGAAACTACACAAACAACTAAGAGATGTGCACAAATATGTTGAACATCTGATCAAGCCCTTATAAGCACAAATTAGTGAAGGGTCTACATTTTTAGAGGGAATTTTGTCAAAGGAGGCGGTGTCAGAGATTGAAAGGTTAAAGTCTTCTGTGAGGGACACATAAGGATGGTTGTAGATTGTTAGTGAAAGAGGTGATGCTATGATTGAGAAAGTATTGCAAATGCATGAATAAGCATTATCCCTTTCTGAGGACATGGCAAAGTTCCTCACTAAATGTCAAAACCTAGAAGACACGATTATCAGGGAATTTGAGAAAGTATTCAAGGTGCCTAATGATGAGCTAATTAAGAAGGGTGTTCTTATAGAAGAAAGCACCAGTAAGGTTATAGATTGGATATAGGCCTTCACTTTGAGGAATGAGTTGAAAATGGAAGCACCAAAGAAGATATTAAAGACTTAGAGCAAGGTAAAGGATATTTCTAAAGCTACATTGCTTTCTTAGAGATTGTAACTAGTAGAAATAATACTAGAAAGAAGAATTTGAATGTTGGACAGTTATAGAAATGGTGGCACAAAATCAATTCTCCAAGTGACAGTGAGCCAATAGTGAAAGACTAACTCGAAGATGTTGCAATTTATATATCCAGCTTGGATAGATATCAAGGTATTTATTGTGATTGGGAGAAGGCCTTAGCTAAATATGGAGGAGAATTAAATTCAACAAAAGCAAGGATTAATTTGATATCTATCCCAACCCAGGCCGAGTTGGATAATGTGATTTGAAAATTTAAAGAAATTTCTAGAAGGAAGGGGTAAAGGACAAAGATGATAGTTAGGTTGGACCACCTTGAGGAGTGTGTCATCTACATCAAGCTAACTTGGAAGAAAAGTCAGCTACTCCTTGAATTCTATGCCAGGATTTTATTTATTCATGAAAGTTGACTCTTGGGGCTAACCTCATAATATTTTATTGTAAATTTGAATTAAGGAAATTTTAAAGGTGTCATGGCCGACCTAATTGTAAACCCTAATTTAGGCCACTTGGAAATTACTATAAATGGAGGTCTCCTCCTCATTTATAAGATAGATAGTGAATAGTGTATAGCTGATAGAGCATAAGTAATAGTTGTTGAGTTGTTATATTCTGAGATACTTGAATTGTTACAAATTTTTGTGAAGCTAATACAATTGAAGGCGTTCTTTGTTTTCCTTCTTTGGGTTATTCATCTGTGCATGGTTCTCGTGTCTCCCTTTTATTCTGAAGCATTAATTAAGTTAGTTTATGATTAATCTTATAACTAGTTGTTGTTCATTCATGTTCATGATAAAGTGTTCAAGGTGTTGAGGAATCTTCGGTCCATATTTTTAGTGATTTGTTGATTGTAAATTTCTATGTAAAGTTAGCCTGGGCCTACTTTATTTTGCACTTAAGTTCAATTGTGAATGTTTGAATGCATGTTTGAATATTTGTAATCTAAAAATCATTTGATTCCTTTTGATATTGCACTATCTTTGTGATATCGTGGATTCTATCTTGGTTTAGTAGAGATTGGTTTTGGAAGACTGGTCCATCTTGAACACTATATTGTTTGCATAAGTGATCTTAGGCTTTAGATTAGATAACTCTTTCAAACCCTACTTTTTCTATTTATTTTAAATCTTTATTAGAGTAAAATTCATAAAGCATCACCATTATTGCCAAATTTGATGAATATTGAAGCTTCAACATTTCTTTTGTAAGGCCCCTTGTGATTACCAACATTTTCACATTTATCACTGAGTTGTTTATGCATTGTCAAGACGTGACATTAGAGAACTTGGGTTATCTCTTGAGGCTTGTTGATAGAGATTCACCTTTCAAGAGAGATAGGATATTATATTCTGTCTGAGTTGTTGTCCAGAAAACACCATCAACATATTCCTGAGAAGGTTGTCTTAGTTGTGAACGAGCAAACATTGATAGGGTTGTGTAAACCATGATCATACTATGAGACATTCAATTGAATGAATGCATAATATATTATTATGGTCAAATGGGAAAAAGTGGTAAACTAAATCTTGAATGGTTTATAAACTTCTAACATTGAGGTTTGGACCATTATATGGAAAGGAAGTTTGGAAACTCTATTAGGATGAAATAGGCTTAGAAATAGGGTTAACCTTGGATTTGATAGTTTTTCGAAAAGGAGTAATAGATCAAAGAGATCAATGAAAATTGCTGATACAAAGCTTAAGTATAAAGCAGTATTAGAATTTGACATGTGTCCTAGAGGAATGATATACTGAAAATTGACAAGTAATCAAGAAAAGTAATTTATGGTTAAATGGATGTGTAAGTGATGGATGGATTCATTTTTTGAGTTGTCTAAAAGTGTAAATACCAAAGGGAAAGGATGGGACCCATGGTATAGTGCACAATGCATCATTATTCCTTTTCTATTCAGATTATACCAAGGATAAATTCATGGGCCAATGATTTCCAGTCACTATGTCTTAGGTGTCATGTATAGTTACTATTGTACCTAGGATGTACATATGAGGTAATATGATAATATAATATTTAAGTTCTTTAGGAGATTAAGTATGTTTGAGGCATACAAGTTTTCCCTATGCAATAGTGAGGGCACTCAAAGGTATGTGCAAGATCATCATGGAAAAAATAGGCCCTTAAGTGGCAAAAAATTCAGAAAAATCAGTGTTAGGCAACTTGACGTAAAAATTTGAATAAGTTATCTATATTATTTCAAAAATATGTAAGAATAGAATCTGTAGAAGATTGAATTTAGTTTCTAAACTACTAGGTGTATTTAAAAATAAATAAAATCTATTTGGTGAAAATTTGAAATTTCAATGCAGTAGTACTTAAATTTCAGGGAAAAAATAAGAAGTAGGTGTCTGTCTGACCACCCTAACCATAATAAAATGATAATATTTTTTATAAGATTTTATATATAAGTAGAGGACTCATTTTGGATGTGATGCATATTTTTTTATAATTTTTTTCCAAGCAAATAATTAATTATGAACTTTTAATTTCAACTTTTAAAAAATATAAAAACTCTTATGTCTAACCACCTTAACTTGGTCAAAAATTCATGAAATTTAATTTTTCTTTTTTTAATCCTATAGTATGTGAAGCATAGAATGTGACACATGTTTTAGATTCAAAAAATGTGATACCGTTTGAAAGTCATAGATGTTTTTCAATCAACCTATCGATCAATACTTTAGTCGTAATTCTAATAGAAAATAAATAATAATTATTTATTAAATTAAAATTAAAGCATAATTTATATTGGTGGAAATCTGAGAATCTCCTCTAAAAACCCTTTTCGTTTCATCATTTTTGGGTAAAAAAAAGTCGTCAGCCACATACCCTACAAATACCCATTATATTGCCACTTTTTGGCCCATCATGATCCTGCACATACCATCAATGCAAGGTCCAAGTAGGGCAAGGTTGCAAGGTGGGATGCTACAAAGGAAGGATTTTTGATGATTCTTAAATGAATTGAAAATAGTACATATAAACTCTTACTCAACTTTAACTGTGTTAAAGTGTTATAGATCATTGGGGAAAATGATTCACAAGGGGGAGAGTATGTTACACCCCAATTATGTAATTAATATTTACTATTACTATGTAGGGCAAATGTGAATGTAATTTGTATTCTGATGGTGAATAAAATGTGCTTGCAATTTTTTATCAATGCATTATGACGGAACATTATTTCATTTAATAAAGAAATACATGTGTGAAATGGATGGTCATTGAATTAATTTCTAACTATGGAGACATGTATTATGTGAAATGCATATTTTCTAAACAACTGACTACTGTGAGAATGTGTTAGTGGTTGCAGGTAAATGTTCATTCCTCTAGGTAGAGGGGAAGTATCACTCAGGAGAAGAACTTGGTTGGGTAACCGGTAACGTAAACTATCTGAGCATACACACACCATAGTAGAATAATTGAGTTGATTCAGTTTGTGGGAAGTATGTAAGTCATCCTTAGTTTGATGTTTCTGCATTAGTAAAGGTCTTGTTTACTATTGAATGCATGCTTGGGTGATGTTTATTTTCTTGGAACTTAGAAGTCCTTCCTTATCTTTCTGTGCTTGATGGTATGGTTGAATGCGTATTTGGGATATATGCATATGTCAACTTACACATACAATGGATATAATGGGATGTCCATATGAGTGTGATGACATACGTATAAACATGCATATATGTATATAAAATTTATTGCGTGATGCTGTGTGTCTTTGAGCTTTATGTTGATACATATCTATGTCAAAATTATACATGTATATGAGAATATACATACCTTGATCCGAGTGTGAGAGCATAATCATATGCATGTATGTGTAAGTAGAAATACTTACAAACATACTCACATGTGGAATCAATTGTATATATGTAAATATATATACACTTAAACAAATGCATGTATCGATGAGGATATGATATGATAGGGGAAACCTATATGTGGGTGGACATATTAAATATGTATAAATACATATATGTGTATATGTGTATGTAGGAATACATGTGTATGTGCTTAACGATGCAATTGAACGTATATATATATATACACATATATATATATATACACATATACATATATATATACACATATACATATATACACATATACATATATACACATATACATATATACATATATATGTATATATGTATATATATATGCATATATATATGTATATGTATGTATATATAATATTACATATATATATGTATATATGTACATATATATATACATATATACATATATATACATACATACATATATACATATATATATACATATATATATATATATATACATATACATATATATATACATATATATATATATACACACACATATATATATACATATATATATATAGTCGATGTGATATATAATAATCTTATCTTGAGTATATATAAATATTCCTATATATGTGAGTAAGCATATATACATATACATATACATATACATATATACACATAAGCGTTAATGCTTATTATAGAACTGTATATATATATCTATATATATATGCATCTATACACGTGCGAAAGTGATAATGAGGATACATACATTCGTATATCAATTGATACAATCTTTGAGTTTTTTTGTCAATAAATATATTCTTTTCTTGTATATCTATTGAATGAGAACGATATACGCTATGAGCAATAAGGAAGGTATAAGTTAGTAATCTTATGATTGTTCAAGATATATGTGTATTTGTGAAGTAATTATACATCATGGGTATGTGTAGGATCATCATGGAAAAAATAGGCCCTTAAGTGGCAAAAAATTTAGAAAAATTAGAGTTAGGCAGTTTGACGTAAAAATTTGAATAAGTTATTTATATTATTTCAAAAATATGTAAGAACATAATCTGTAGAAAATTGAATGTAGTTTCTAAACTACTAGGTTTTTGAAAAAAAAAAATCTATTTAGTGAAAATTTGAAATTTCAATGTAGTGGTACTTAAATTTTAGGGAAAAAATAAGAAGTAGGTGTCTGTCTAACCACCCTAACCACAATAAAATGATAATATTTTTTTACAAGATTTGAGATACTAGTAGAGGACTCATGCCCCGATGTGATGCATATTTGTTTTTAATTTTTTTCCAAGTAAATAATTAATTATAAATTTTTTATTACAATTTTTTTAAAAATATATAAAATCATATGTCTGACCACCGTAACTTGGTAAAAAATTCATGAAATTCAATTTTTATTTTTTAAGGACTATAGCATGTGAAGCATAGAATGTGACTCATGTTTTGGATTCAAAAAATGTAATACCATTTGAAATCTATAGATGTTTTTCAATCAACCTATCAATCAAGACTTTAGTCATAATTTGAATAGAAAATGAATAATAATTACTTATTAATTTCAAAGTAAAGCATAATTTATATCAGTGGAAAGCTAAGAATCTCCTTTAAAAACCCTTTTTTTTCATCAATTTTGGGTAAAAAGATAGTCATCAACCACATACCCATGGGTGAAGCCATAATAGTGGTTTACAATTCAAGTGAGGAAGGAAAACTCACAAAAAATGAACCCAAAGCAAAAAAAGTGATTTTGGGAGTTCGTACGAACCTACTGGTTCAAGCAAACCCATTAGGTGTTCGCCCGAACTAGGGTTTGAGCAAACCCCTTTGAATTTTGGCCGCAAAAAAAAAAACCCAAATGAATAGCAAAGGGGTTCAGCCGAACCCCCTTGAAGGGGTTCGAGTGAACCCCTTTGGGTTTGGCCGAACCCCTAGGGGTTCGTTCGAACCTCCCTTGCCCCTCATCCCCCTCCCGAGACACAAAAATAGTCTAATTTTTTACGCTTCAGAGCTCGGGTTGAGGATGAAAATGGAGGAGTCTTTAGAAACCCATCTGGAATCAAGTAGTCCTCAAAACGAGCTATCCAACGAATATAATTTTAATATCTTTTGATTTTATTATGTATTTGTTTTTTTAGTTTTATTAAACATTGGTTTTTCACCAAAAATGAAGGTCTTTGTTTTGCACATGTGGAAAAATAATAGATTATGAATTTTTTTTTGAAAAATATGAGTGCACCAGATATTGAAATTCTTGATCGAACAAAAAAAAAAAAATTTCAATATATACAAAAAAATTTATGTGTTATACAGTCGCGCTGTGTCTGAATTAGAATTGGTTTGACTTCAAAACTTGATTAAAGAAAAAATATTCAATAAAAAACCATCTAACCAAGTGGAAGCACTAGATATCAGAGATAAAAATCTAAATTCGAAAGAATTAGAATTTTATCCTTCATGGAAAAAAAGTTATGCGTTATACAGTGTGCATCACTTTTTGAAAATGTTGTTTTCTGGAAAAGACCAGTTTTTGTGGGAGATGGAAAAAGAAATACAATCTGATTCCAAAAATTTTGAAAAAAATATTTTTAGAATCTATAGACAAAATGTGATGAGACTCTAGTTTGCATCATCTTCAAATTTCTCATGGTTTAGCCGCTATAGGTGCCCGAATGTGAAGATTTAGTTCAAAATAATAATTTCAGTGTCCAGTTTGGCCAAAAATTGTAAACCACTATTGTGGGATCACCCCCATTATATTGCCACTTTTTGGCCCATCACGATCCTGCACATACCCTCATATAACATGGGGAATGATTTCATATATATCTATAATAACATATATATATTATAATGGAAATATTATAATATTATTATGGATTCATGGTAGTAGGAGGCGCATATGTAGAAAATGCAAACCACACCCTTAGTGCATTACTCATAATGCATGATGTATGGAAACTAAAACATCACAGTGGATGGTATGTGCAAAGAATAAACTACCACACGCCATTCCAAATGGAGAATAAGTCAAATGAAAATACAATGCTTATAGATGCATGTAGGTGGAGTTTATTTCAATGCACAACATTGAGATATATGCTAAGTTCAATACAATGGTAAATGATAATAGAAGCCACATATATTACTTATGATTTTGTTTAGAGAAGCCAAGTTTTACTCTTGTTTTCACACTTTATGGAACACATATATTTCATTTAAAGCTTGTTTCCTTATGTCGATGCATGGAATAGATTCAGTCGATGCCTGTGGTGAAGATTATATATGACTTGGTAAAATTAAACTACCATGTTATCATATTTGAACCAACAACTGTTGAAACATGAGAAATAGTCGACGACTTTTTCAAAGAGAATAAATATCCAAATCAACTCATCCCTAGATTAAGTCAATGAATGCATGGTGTTGCAAATGGGTGATTGACTATTTCTAATTTCATGTAAATTGTGCCAACATTGAGAGGAGTGTGGAAGCCTTGGCACCACCTCTGGGAACCCGTTTGTTGTAGATATCTAGTGCTAGAGATAATTTGAATTGTCCATGTGTAGATTTGAATAAGTCTCTACTTTCTATCGATCTGTAGATGTTTTGCTGAGTATGAGCTTACATAGTCACCACATTTTTGTTGCAATATATGTGTAGTTGTGCATGGTGTTTTCTATCCATATCCATGCCTAAAATATAGGATGTGTAGCCCATGTTGTATAAATAGCAAAGCAATTTCATTTGAGAGAAAAAAATCTTCTTGGAAGCCTTTACTATGTGTTATTTTCAACTTATTCTCAATTTTACTTGTGTCTAAGAGAGAGAATTCTATCATATTGAGAGAGAGAGAGAGTTGTTGTTTGAGTGAAGTAATCTATCAACTTGAGAGTTAGAAGTTCATTGTGACATTTATTGAGAAGCTACTATCAAGCTTGTTGTTATTTAGGAGAGGCTACATTATTGTCAATTGATTGGAAAAGTGATAACAAGCATGAGGATATTCTTCTTTGTTATTTTAAAATTATGATTGAATTGTTCTCCATGTATGCTTGAATTGTCTTTTCCAAGTACTTGCATTTAGAGAATTTAGAATGCCATTGAAGAGGGAATATAAGCTCTTATGATGTGCTTGTAAGTACTCCATAATAGGAGATTGGTGTTTATCATAGGTATTATATACTAGATATGATTGAACATGAGTGGCACATGTGATACACTTAGCTAAGTTATTGATTTAACTAGAATATCTTGTGTTTACTCCTAGGATTGTTTATCCAGTATGAGAGGGAGCTTGTGTACTTGTTAAGTATGTTTATTCCAAGTAGATTAAAATGGTGATAGGTTATCTCTAGGATGATAGATTATCCATTGAAGGAAATACCTATGCGTAGTTTAAGATGGCCTTAAGTCAAATCAACCCTATGTAGTATATGTGATAGATGACCTTCCTTCAGATTTCCGTTGAGAATACTTTTGCCAAAGTAGTGTGATGACCTTTGGCTCTACTTTTATTTCACCGTGATCCAATATTACATGCTAGTTTGAGATTGTGGGATTACAAGTTCTAGTTATGTAGGACACACCACTATGCTCAATTGGTTGTTGTCATCAGTTACTCTACCAATCTCTTTGTCAAAGGGAAGGGCCATCTATTAAATGATAGATATGCGGGGGACCACATTAAGAGTTTGAGGTTGGTGGAAAATTGCTTGAGTGATGCTTCTCCTCCACAACAAGTGAGAAAAGAAGCAAGATTTGAAAGGAAGGATCTTGGACCATCTTACAACTATTTGTTCTAAATCTCATTGAGCTATGTATGTAAATGTAAGCATTCTTGTATTGTTGTAACTTGTGAAGTTATTGTAATGAAAAGGAACCTTTTATTGTATTATGTTATGCATCTTGCTTGTAAATTCTCAATAAAGAAAATAATTTTTTATTATAATGGCTTGTTACTTAGTTTATTTACTCAAAAGGTGGAAACTTAGAAATTTTTACTTCATTGAAGGGTTAGTATGTTACAACTACACTATTAATACAATAATTAGTATAAAAAATAGACTCGCATAGTGAAAACATAACATTATTAACCAATACAAGTGTTAAATTTCATTCATATATAAATAATTTGAAAAATCATATACAAAATTTATTTAATCTACTTCCACTTAAGATTTAAAATTTATCATTGAAATCTTAAACTAGAATACTATGCATAAGAAATAAAGAGGAAAGAGGAGAGAAAAGGATTACAAAAGGAAAAATAAATCCAAAATTTCCATTTATCTTCTTACACACCATTTTTTAATTAGATAGATTAACCTCAAAACCATTCTCCACCAAATCCATTACCCACAATCCAAACATGAGATGGTGTGAACTTCAAAGGAAAAGTTACACTATTTTTTTGAAATTTAGACAAGTATGAATGTGTTCATGTGACCACACAAAATACCTCACAATCAACAAAGAATCAATGGTGGAAACATATTATGAGTCCATAAATATTTAGTTAATTAAATATGTCAAATCTTTACAAATAAAAAATAGATTCAAAGTTAAAAATTATGAAAACATGAAAAAATATAAAAAAATAGAGTAAATTTTGACATATTGTATTCATAATTGAATTTATATAGGTTTACAAAACTTCTAACATCTAAAAATGAATTAAAAAGGTATATAAATATGTTCATTTTGATGGGAATACCAATAGTTATTTCTTACAAAATCGCAAAATGAAAGATTACTTTACAATGTAAAGGCTTGTACTTTGACTTGTCTTTTAACATATTGCATTACATATCATTTAAACTTTAATGTGAAGATGCATTCCATAAGACTTGAGAACACTTCTAAAGCGTCCTTCACCTTCTAAATATTTTTTCAATCAATAAAACATTTATCAACTAACAACAAATTTTTTCAATCAATAAAACATTTATCAACTAGCAACACATTCCAAGTAAAATAATCATGCTCCTAGTTCTTCCTTTTCTTTTGAAATTAACATTCCTTAATTATGTTTATATCTTTCATTTAATAAAAAATAAACATCAATTTGTTTAAGTAATGCTAAACAATTATAAACAATTAATTTTAATCTCTAAAAAAGTATTTGTAGAATACAAAATTAATTTTACATAATTAAATTTAGAATATAATTTAAAATCAAGGTTTAATTACACCAATTTTATGATTTTTAGTATTTAGCACTTTAAATTTTTTAATTTCTAGGTGTCAAAATATTTAGATCAAATATTTTAATGTTTTATTGTATTTCAAGCTTCAAGCTTTAATTGTATGTTGCATTCTAGGGTTTACATCCCATTTGTATTTTTCATAAAATGTTGTAAGATGTAAAATGGTTAAACTTTTGATTTGCAAAATATAATGATGTTTCAAATTTTCATTTAAAAAAAAATCTTTAGGGCTCTAGCCACAATGTAAATTACTACTTATAGTCAAATTGATGGACTTCAACCATAATTTTCAAAAAATAAAAAAATAGAAAAATATTTTGGATTCCTTTTTTAGATTTTGGATTTGGTTTTCGTTCATGGACTTTTAAATTATAGAAAACATTTTAGCTTTAGTAAAACTGCAACAATTTGCAATTATATAGTTTAAAAGGGTTTTTTTAAGGGGTTTATTGAAATTTATATTAATCTTACAAAAATCAAGATAAAATATCTCATTAAGTATTTTAAATATTTGTAACTTCAACAAATAGATTTGAAAAAAATATTAGATTAAAATAAAACATAAAATAAAATATTTCCCTAACTTTACATAAATGTAAATATTAAGACACCAATTTACAACCATTGAATTATTTTGAATTGAAATTATGGATAACAACAAATCTCTTAACTAATAAATGATATTTTCAAAATTAATTATAAAATGAAGAGAAAATAAGAATTATTATGACTAACAATATAGTCTTTTAGAGGTTTCTCATTGAGATTTAAGTCATTATTGATACCACATTTGCTACCTAATTTTCGTTAGCATTTTCATAAACTCCTAAGGATGATGAAGAAGAATTGTGAAAAAAAATCATTGAAATTTGCATAAAAAATGTCTAGAATTTATTACTAGAGACAAAATCATATACCTAAAAAGATTAAAGATCATCTATAAAAATATTATATTTTAAAAATGTCTAGAAGTAAAAATTTAATATAATTATTTTTAATCTAAAATAATGTTTATTTTGTTTTTCTTTTATTTTGGAAAAGTAAACTATCACACCTAATATTAAGAAACAGTATAAAGTCTTCAAATTGCAAAATATATTTTGAAACTTAAGATAATAGTTTACAAAATTCAAATTTTAGAGATTGTTATTTTTTAGACATAAAAATTTGACTAAAATACATTCATTTAAATATCTAAAAAAAATAAAATTACATAGTGTATTTTTAATAGTCAACAATCAATAAAATATGATATTTCATCAACATTAAAAAATAGTAAATAATTATCATATTTAGAGATAAATAATTTTCATAGTCCATAATATTAATTTGGAGTTTTTGATTTTGACCATGTAAGTGTTTTCCAACAATGTTTAGAGTCATATCCCATAATCCATCATTAAACTTAAAATAGTCAAAAAAGTGAAATATTGATGAAACAATTCATAGAATTTGAATTTTAAGGATTGCTATTTCTTAGACATAAATTATTGACTAGAATACATCCACTTTATCTAAAAATCAATTCTATATTGTGTACTTTTAATAGTCAAAGAGTCAATAAAAAAAAATTATACCTCATCTATACTAAAAAATAGAAAAAGACATCTTATTTAGAGACAAAGAATAGGAATTTTTAGATTTAACCATATAAATATTTTTCCATCAATGTTATGGGTCATATTCCATAATCCATCGTTACAATTAAAATAGTAAAAAAAGTGAAATGTTGATGGAAAAATAATTACGCCATCAAATCCAAAGCAATTCATAGAATTAAAAATTTAAAGATTGGTATTTGTTAGACATATATTATAATCAATTAAACTACATTCACTTTATCAAAAAAATCAAATTCTATATTGTGTACTTTTAATAGTCAAACAGTCAATACAAAATTTATACCTTATCAACACTAAAAATATTAAATAATTTTCTCATTTAGAGAGAATTTTCATAGTCAATAATACTACCTTCAAGTTTTTGAATTTGACTATTTAATTATCTTATTCATAGAGAATTTTCATAGTCAATAATACTACCTTCAAGTTTTTGAATTTGACTATTTAATTATCTTATTCATAGAGAATTTTCATAGTCAATAATACTACCTTCAAGTTTTTAAATTTGACTATTTAATTATTTTATTCAGAGAGAATTTTCATAGTCAATAATATTACCTTCAAGTTTTTGAATTTGACTATTTAATTGTTTTCCATCACTATTTGTATGGTTAAAATTCAAATAATAAAAAAGTATCGATAAAAAATAATTACACTATCAAATCAGAAAACTTGAAATTAATAAATATCTTATTTTTATTGACTAAACTTTAACTTTTGACCGATTGAATAAAATTGTCTGTTGTTACCAGTCGCTGTCAATTTTGTCGGTAGTAACTCGTTTGTAGGGAGAGCCATTCGTTGGAGTATTTTGTCCACCGCTCCGAAAGAGTTTTAACTTTTTGCACAGATATTTATCTTTCTAAAACGTATCCAAACTCAACTATAACTCTTTCCTAAGGAGTGAGTTTAGCTTACTGTCGACCATCCGAACATAACAAAATGGAAACAGCACGAGTCTTAATGGTCAATGGAACAAAAAAACACAAGGTTTTTTGTGTTTATACGTCTACCTGCATTCATAATATGAAGCCCCCATTTGACTGGGGTGCAAGTTGGATCCAACTCTATCAATGGCTACATCTCACCTAAATTAAATAACGGAGGTGGTGGTAGGGAAGATCATCGCCAATGGTGGCCGCTATAAAACTAATGGTTTGCGTATACAGTTTTTGGTCTTTAGTTGAAATTGAATGAATTTGAACGAGTCTACTAAAAATCAAGTCTTGTTATGTGCAAGGTTCCACATTATAAAAGATAAGATCAGGATCATGTCTTCAACGACTTTGATGAAATGGATATGCAGGATTACTTGATTCTCATCCAAAATTCATACTCCCGGATAACTAAATAATTCTATGAATTTGATATAAGAGAAAGGTTAAATCAGAATCCGTGCACCCTAAGCTTTTAAATAATATGTCATATTTGACAATTTTTTTGGGGTTTCATTGTATGTAACTTAAGAGCTTATAGCTATTACTTTGACTTCTCTCTATTTACGACAAATATAGAATGGATCGTTATGTACACAAAAGTCAAAAAATGGTTATTTCAAGGCGACATCCAATACATATTCTCTATTAATCTAATAACCGTTTGCTTTAACCACCACAAAATTTGTACAATTGATCCAAGACATACACAAATGTCCCAATAATCATGTGCTATTGATATCAATAAAACTAAACTCCTCTAATCAAATACCTTTCTTTTACTATTGAATATACAAATGAACAACTATTGATACATTTAAAAAGAAATTAAAACTTTTAATTAACATGTCGATAACTATAAACTTTCCCTATAACCCTCCGAAACTAAAAATATAAACAATTGCAATGATTCGGTGATTGAGCACACATATTAGCGAATAGTCGTCTAAAAGTGTTTTGCTTTATCAGAAACAGCCGTCGTGATATTTAATGGTCAATATATGCCTTGTTACTTTGGCACTTTCACCCACTCTAACGACTCTCGAAGAATAAACAACACTTTGAATCCCTCAATTCATGCACTCCTCTCTATAAATCTCCTCTTCATGTCAAGTCTCTACCCCATTCAATTATTGCCTTGCACTTTGTCATCTTCTTTATTCTCGCCCTTTTTCGCCCGGTTTCTCTCCGTTTATTGTTTAGAATTTATAAAGCACTTTATGTTTGAAAGGGCAGCACAGAAGTAGAAGATCTCACATACTCCATGGACTGTAAACCCTGCAAATCGGGCGAGCGCAATACAAAGATTGGCACAGCCAAATCTTGTTACGCAGTGTCCAAATTGAAGGCTTCCTCGCGTAGAGCTTGGCCGATGATAGAGCAGAGCCAAAGCATCGCTCCGACCACGCGAATTGTGCACATCATTCCACCAAAAGTTTTTGAAACTGATCCTGAAAATTTTGGTGCGCTAGTACAAAAGCTCACTGGAAAGCATTCTGCCCATTTATCCAGACAGTCTTGTAAAAAATCAAAGCAAAAGAAGAAGAATCCTGTAATGAGCCCTCGGAGGAGAAGACCTTTTCGTCATGAGAAGCTGAGCTACACAGGCCGAGATGAATTTCCAGTTGAAGATTTCAGTTCCAACCAGACAGCGCATGCGAAATTGCTGAGCCAAGATGAATTTGTGGCTACCTTCGCGCAGGTTAAATCAGGATCTGTGGAGGACAGCCTGACGTGGTGTGATAATTTTTCGGGTCCTTTTAGGGTATTTGATGAGCTGGATATCTTTGCTACCCAAATGCATTCATCTTCAATGCTACCCGAGTTTGTTACAGTTGATGCTCCAGTAGCCGATCAGACCGATACACACAGCGTCATTTTTGGAAGAGCTTAAAGAGGCCCAAAAAAAAAAATTCTCAACTCTGATATGTGGAAACTAGATCGTTAAATCTTAGGTTACTATTTTTTATTTGGGCGTTTGTAATCTTTCATGCTCTTCTTTCTACTAATCTAACCATTTCAATTTACATCCTAATTCATTTGTTAAAAGTATTCTTTGAAATTTTATGTAAAACAAGTTGTGCTGGAGGCAAGAAATTTAATATATTGCAAGTTGCAAGTATTTGATCAGATATAAAATTAAATTTAATAGCAGACAATACGTAACTGTATGACAAAGACCTTGATGGTATCCCATATATGCAATCAATACCATAACATTATTTATGGTCTTGTTATTATAGTTGTTTGTCCTTTTGGTTCAGCGAAAGGGTGCTCCTTTTTTCCAACTGGCTTCCTCTTCTTCGCCTTGTTACTTCTAAGAAACCAAACATTACCATTAAATATGATATTTCTTAATTATTTAAGTTAGATATGAATAGCATATAAATTGCAGCCACATCAAAGACGGCTTGCTACCATCCTACTTAGTATTTTGTTTTGGATTGGCCGGAGATTCCTGATGCATGAATGAGAAATATAGCGTACTGATAACTTAATTTTAGTGTGCCTTTGAAGTCAACCAAAGGTTTCGTTTAGGGGCTTATTTTTAATAGAATTTATTAATTAAGGATTCCTATGTTTATAGGGTTTACAATTTGAAGATATGAACGAGTCATACATTTCTTAGCTTTTCAGTATAGTGTGAGAGCAGTTTTATAAGTTTGATTCTTCGCAATTTAATATATTTTATTAAATATTAATCATGGGATAATCAATTTTTATATATTGTTTAATAAAAATTAATTATGGGGTTATTTGTATAATATTTTCTGATGTTGAGATATTATTTTAGAAATCTGTATTTGAATTTCAAAATGAGAATCAATGTTTAGAAGGAGAAAATTATTAAAATCTTCATATCAATGTTTGGAAGAAGAAAATTATCCATAGGAGATGCTTTGTTAAGATCTTTAAAATCATTACAAATATGGATACATCCAAGATAATTAACAAAAATATCATATTAGAAATTTAGGGTAAGTAATCTATAGGTTGAATAAATCTTGCCTTAAGCATCTTCTCCAATTTTCCTTTACCCATCAAATAAATTCTTGATGCACAATTCTAATATTTTTGTTTACTAGTTGCATTAGGCTATAAGATATTATTATGTGTCACAATGTTAAGGCTAATGATTACCATATCTTCTTATGATTAAAAAAATGTTTAAATTTTTTAAGAAAAATGATCATATTAGTTGAATTTTTTAGTAGGAAAAACATCAAGAAACACATTTCCAAAGGAGCATCTTGGTCCCAAAATATGAAGTTCAAACACATGAAGGAATCCTATATCATGGTGAAAACTAGGGAGGTCCTCATAAACTCTCATAAAATTTAACTAATGCTTCATCAATTACAAGTGTGTCTAAAGGAGGAATAATATCCATATCATCATATAAAAATTCCAAATAAAATAAGGATAAACAAAAATTATTATTAATGTTACATGAAAAACTAATTCCCTTAGAGTCATTCTTTGAAAAATCCTTAATACCTTGTTTTCTCAATCCAAATCATTTTCCATAAATATCTAAGCTTTTACAACACAGTAAACCCTTTTGTCATAGTGACTAGTTAATTTAGATTATTTGAACCTTTTTTCATAGTAAATTGTCGAGTTTTGTCTATGAATAGCATCATCCTTTTAGAAATATTATAATGAGAGTCTAAATATGATGTAACATATAAATCAAGATTTATAAGCAAGGGTGATGAGGCTTGTTTCTCAACATGTTCATCCAAATATAAGGAACCCAAATCATCTTCAATATTGTTATGAGTAATAAGATGAATAGGATTTTTAGGTGAGATTATTAATATTGGAGAATTGATTATTTTATATTTTTTAACCAATTTACAAAGAAAAGGATGGTTATCAATTTAATTATATATTGCTTTTTCTTATGAAAAAAATGTTCTATTGAAGGAACCATACATGCATCATGAATTTACATGTATAACCCTAAAGAATATCATTAATAATGTTCTAGGAATCACATGGAAAGTAGTAGGTAATGTTATAAACCGTGCAATAATAAGTAAGGAGACACATCAAATGGAGTTAAGCATAACAATATCAAATTTTATAATAATCATATGAGATAATGGGAGGAAAGAGCAATTGAAACATGGGTCACATATAGAAATTATTTACTCGTACATTTAATCTAGATACATTATCTATATTAAATACTATTTGATTCCAAGATCTCCATAGTTTACTACAATATTTAATTGTCTATACAAATTGTAGACATGTAAAATATACTGACTAACATCATGCATTTGATCCGGACTTACTAACATCATTTCTTCCTGAATTATCCCCTGGTCTAACCATTTAATAAAATTCCCCTATCTGATTAAATTCATCAATATTCATCCCTTAATTGACTAAATCATTTTATCTAATTAAGTCACTTTCTCTTGTTAATTAAATCAATCCATCTGATCTAATTATCCCTGTTTAATTAAATAATCAATTTATTTGATTAAATCTCTAGAGTCTATCCATTAAATTAAATAAATTAAAACCTTATTTGATTTAATCTAACACCATCCCTTTTAATTAAATAAATCAAAATCCTTATTTAATTACCTCTTATCATATTCCTCTCTTATTTGATTTAAATAAATCCATAAATCTAAGTCAAATAAGTCACATCATCTAATCTCTCCTGTTAAATTAATTAACCCTTGATTAATTTAACCTCATCTCATGTTACATCCTCTAGATAGTGCACTTGTTGCACATGAAAATAGATTTAATTCATTTATTAAATCTCTATTTTCCTCACAAGGCATCTTTTGGAATATTCTCTCAATTTGAATTCAAAAATTCTAAGTCAACATGTACATCTAACAAGGCATTTAAAACCTCTTACATGTCCTTTGCCTCGAACCATGTGGCATTTATTGCATTTTCCCTTCCCTCTCGCATGTCATTTCAACAAATTTGAAATTCAAATATTGGCATTTATTGGCACAAACCCCAAATCTTGCACAACCATAATCCATTCATAGCTTGACAAGTGGCATCATATCATTGGATGAATGTTAGTCCCACATTGCTCAAATTTGGGCATTCATCCATCTTGAAATCCTATAAATGAAGAGCTCCTCTCCTCATTTCATCATCCACAAACATTGCAAAGTTATTATGCTAAAATATTTAGCCATTTCCATCTATCATTTGAATTCTTAGCTAGGCTCTTTTGCAGATTTGGCTTGGAGTTCTCATCATCTAATTAAGTCACTTTCTCTTGTTAATTAAATCAATCCATCTGATCTAATTATCCCTGTTTAATTAAATAATCAATTTATTTGATTAAATCTCTAAAGTCTATCCATTAAATTAAATAAATTAAAACATTATTTGATTTAATCTAAAACCATCCATTTTAATTAAATAAATCAAAATCCTTATTTAATTGGCCTCTTATCATATTCCTCTCTTATTTGATTTAAATAAATCTATAAATCTAAGTCAAATAAGTCACATCATCTAATCTCTCCTGTTAAATTAATTAACCCTTGATTAATTTAACCTCATCTCATGTCACATCCTCTAAATAATGCAAGTTGCACATGAAAATAGATTTAATTCATTTATTAAATCTCTATTTTCCTCACAAGGCATCTTTTGGAATATTCTCTCAATTTGAATTCAAAAATTCCAAGTCAACATGTACATCCAACAAGAAATTTAAAACCTCTTACATGTCCTTTGCCTTGAACCATGTGGCATTTATTGCATTTTTCCTTCCCTCTTGCATGTCATTTCAACAAATTTGAAATTCAAATATTGGCATTTATTGGCACAAACCCCAAATCTTTCACAACCATCATCCATTCATAGCTTGACAAGTGGCATCATATCATTGGATGAATGTTAGTCCCACATTGCTCAAATTTGGGCATTCATCCATCTTGAAATCCTATAAATGAAGAGCTTCTCTCCTCATTTCATCATCTACAAACATTGCAAAGTTATTATGCTCAAATATTTAGCCACTTCCACTATCATTTGAATTCTTAGTTAGACTCTTTTGCAGATTTGGCTTGGAGTCTTCATTCTTCATTAACAAAAGTGGATCAATCTATTCAACATTCAAAGCTTGCAATCTTAGGAATTGGGAAAGGGCGAATTTTCACATCAAATTGGCACCAATTCCCAAATGGGATCATGTGTTTGCTATTTAAATTAGGATTTTATCTTGTTTTTGTCATTTGCATTGTGTTCTTCAATATTTTCTTCCTAATTTGAGTTTGTAAATGGATTTCATGGGGAATCCTTGTTTTGGCTTGTAATTCTTTGTCTAACTCATTTATTCATGTTGTTTTGTAGGTACTAGGAGAAGGGTTTGCACATTTGGCACTAGAAGGAGGGTTGGATATCATTAATTCTAACATTTTCTTAAAATTTCTACGTTTTTTTTCACACAAGAAATTCCAACGCGGGCTCGTTAGCGTCACTATTTTGGCACTGCGGGCTCATCAGCGTCACTGTTTTGGCACTGTGGGCTCGTCAGCATCGCTATATGGCACCACGTAAAACAAAAACTGCACCGCTGGACTCATCCCACCAAAAAAAATCAAAATTTTAACTCTGCCGCTGGACTCGCTGATCTGTAGAAGTTTTCAAAAAAATCTTAGATAGTGACGCTAGACAAAAACTTCGATGCTAGGCGAAACTGCGATGCAATCAAGCTCTCTGTCCCGACACAGAGCGCCGTTGACTGGTAAGTGGCGCTGTGAGAGCGACACTGGGAGAAAAAATAGCGACACCTTCACGAGTTGTGATGCTGGGAGACAGTAAAAGGGAAATTTTAATTTTTTAGCATGTGCTTTTAATTTATGATTTCTTTACCTTCTGTTTTCTGGTTTTTAATTTTTGTGTTTTTTTCAGAAACTTACTATTTTCCTTCTTTGTAGGTTGGAAATTGGAAACAAAGGAAGGAGGAGCATGGTGATGATATTTTGTCCAATCAAAGTGTTTTTTAACACTTAAGTGTTTGTTTAACACTTCTTTAAGAATTTTTCATCTTTTTATCCTTAGGACACTAGTTTTCGTTTGGGCTTAAAAAGAACCTTTCAATTTCTCCTTGCAAAGGTTAAAATGAACAATAGGATCAACAACTTACTAGATTTTTTTTCTTGGGTTAAATAATTGAACAAATGTCTTTCACTTGTGATTTGGTGCTCTAAAATGAACTCACATATTGCTTTGAGGAGTTAAAAAGAACAAGTGTAGCTTTGCTTTTGTGAGGGATTACTTAGACTAAAGCCATTGAAAAAGGACATATGCACTTCTCTCACACTTTATAGCGATCTTGAGAATCAAAAGGCCTTTTCATGACTTTGGGTTAAGATAAAGCAATCACCTCCACACTTCAATTTGGGCTTAAAATTAAACAAAATCTTGTGCGAGTGTGAGTGGGGACTTTGTTGTGTATATTCTCTCTCCTTGTTGCCAACAAGGATTGATCAAGTTACAAATATTGTTCTTCATTCACTTTTGTTTATCCTAGAGGGCCTGCCTTGGAGAAAAAGTACTCACCCAAGGGAACGACTCAACCGGTAACACTCTAAAGCCAAGAGTATTTCCAGTCAGGATATAAATGTGGATATTGGATGAAACGCCAATATCACACGGTTGATTCTGACAAGATGGATCTGAAAGGGGACTCTTGCCGTATGAGTCAATCTCCACGAACGGAAAGTCCTTACTAAAACCCATGTGCTAGAATTTTCCAAAATCCTTTTATCTATTTGTTGGTGCAAGAACGGTCGTTCTGAAGCCAACCCACACTTTTACGGTCTTCTAGTAGAAATGGAAAGCATGCCAAGGGAGTTTCATGGGTGTTGATGCTTGGCTGCCCCATATAAGTGAGTGTCGTGGAGGGGAGCCAGTGGGGTCAAGCATCTAACCATTCGCTAGAGATAGGCGTAGCTGGACTTGTCCAAGTGGGAATCCAACAAATATTGTCTTACACATCCATAGGATTGTACTTATTCTTGGGTTACAAAATGCATTGCTTGATCGAAAACATCTCAAAAACAAACACTTAACATCATCCAAATTTCAAACCCTTTTGAGGACAAATACAATTGACTCAATCCATATGTTATTGTTTCCCTTGGGATTCACATCCTTAGAGGTTTCTAAACATTGGATTATATCTCAATTTGTCTCCTTAAGTAAACTATAGGAAAACCCTTGCCTTAAGTTCATTGAATTTCCACATAACATATCTTGTGGGGTTTGAAGAAATTAAGACATTGGACATCTTAGTTTGAAAACCTAATTGAAGAAAGTGTTTTTGGTAAAATAAAGACATTAAGCAAAGCTAAGCAAAATGAACTTTCATATGTGTTGAAGACTCACAACCTCAAAAGCAAAAAATTATTGGTTGGAAACCCGAATATGAATGTTCAAAAGAAATCATTTCTTGGTTACAAAGGTCATTAGGAAGCATTTGCATGCTCTTCAATACCTAGGTCTAAGCAAACAAAGTGTACCTTTTTAGGTTCACCTTAGGATCAAAAAATATCAAAATCTCTTTTTCATCCACCCTCCAAAACATCAAAACAAATTCCATCACAATCATCACCTTTTGAAAAATCTTGAAATCATCCTTAATACTAGGCTTTGTGGAAAAATCAAAATCATCAATATCATTAAGACAAAATCCTTGAAAACATTAGAAAAAACACCTTTGGCTAGGTATGTGTAGATGCATCCTTTTGCATATACTTAGTCAAAGTTATCAAAATCATCTTATCTAGCTTAGTGTATGTAGATGAATCCTTCTTCATATGCTTAGTGAAACAATCATCTTGTTTGAATAGGTGTGGGTAGATGCATCCTTATCCTCACACATATTCAAATTATCATCCTTTGAACAAAGCTATCTCTTAGATCATCATCAAACATCTTAGGGTCTTTTTGTTCAAAATCAAAATCAAAATCAAAATCAAAATCAAAATCAAAATCAAGGACAAAATCTCAAATCTCAAAATCCAAAATCCAAAATCAAAATCAGCAAAGTCCTAAAAGCCTAGTATCTCATTCAAGATTTATGAAAAGCCACAACATCCATATCATCCATCCCTAATATCATCCTCATATCATCATCTTGATCCTCAAGGAATCCTAAAAACTTTATACTTTGGGACATAAAATAATGATCAATATGAAGAATCAAGAGATTCATCTCCCATATTCTTGATCCTTGTTTTATGGTTCTTGAAAATGAGATCTCAATACAAGAAGAGTATGGAAGCCAACAAAGAAACACCCGCTTCAAGCGATCTTAGCCAAACAAATGAAGAAATGAATCCAGCTGAATCAAGTAATTCGTTGACCCTCTCATCATCGCAAAATCCGCAAGAAGAAAACCAAGGAGAGGATCTTAGCTTTGGAATGTCTCGCAAGGAAATGACTGAAATGCTTCAAAATCCAGAGAATCATAAAATCATCAACATCATGATGAGACTCAACCCTTCGTTGTACATTCTTGAACTAGCAAAACAAGGGGCCAAGTTACCTTCAAATTTTGACGTAAGTACTATAGTGGAGATATCCTTTCCACCTATCTCATCCACCATCCCCATTTCATCTACACCTCCATCCCAAAACATCACGCAAAACATTTCGCAAATCACAACATCGTTTGCTCCAACCCAATCCAATGTCAACAAGGGAAATGCATTTCTCAATGCACTTCAATCACACCCCCTTGTTAATAATCAAAACTTGGATGCAAACACCACATTGGAACAAAATATACCCCAAAACCCATTACACAAAAATGTTTCTCTCACATTCCATCACGATCCATCATCATCATTTTTTCACACGACTCCCCAAACACCTCTTATCACAAATTCACAAGAAGAGGGAGATATGTTTGGACTAGGGGGCCTATTTGATACCACGACATTTTCACAACTCACACCCCTTACATTTCCACCTCTTCCGCCATTGCCATTATCATCTACACCACTCCTTGGTTTAGGGCTTCCTCCCCTACCAAGTATCAATCAAACCTATATCCCAACCATCAATTAAAGCATTGCACCAAACACTCAAAATTTGTCATTGATATCGCAACAACAAATGACAAACACACAAGCAATGGCAACATCATCAAACATACCCCTAACATCACAAAGCATGGTCTCTCAAGGACCAATCACATCAATAGCACTATCCAACACCCAAAACATCAACACAACATGATCATCCACCACCATTCCGAATCCACCACCACCTCCACCACCACCAAATTTCACCACATCAAGCCAATATGACATAGCATTGCAAGCTACTTTTCAAAGAGGATACCAACAAGTTCAAAAACAAAAAGCCGTGCAACAAGCTGCACAAGCCGCACAAGCTTCCCAAGCTGCACAAGTCGCATTACAAGTGAAACAAACACAAAAAACCCAAGCTTTATTGCAACAACAACAACAATAAGAAGCCACCCAAGCCACACAAGCATTGCAAACACAAAGGGCCGCTCAAGCACAACTTTTATTGCAGCAACAAGCCACAGAAGCACAAGCAGCATAAGCGCAAGGTCAAGCACAAGTTCAATATCAAGCACAACAAGCATAAGCACAAGTACAACTTCTTGCACAAGCAACGCAAGTGCAAGCATATTAGCAAGCACTAAAGCAATACCAAGAGCAGCAAGAAGCAACAGAATTGGCAGCCCAACAACAAGCGTTGTGGGAACAACAAGTGCAACAATAAGCACAAATCTTAGCACAACAACAACAAGATCAACAACAAGCGTTGTTCATACAAAAATAGGTAGAAGCCTACCTCACTCGCCAGAACATACATATACCATCAAACAATGCACTGACCAACCCATCCATCTAACCCATGATTCAAACACCCCAAAACACTTTCATCCCACCCCCTGATCCGCAAAGTGATGTGACGACACAACTCAGGTTGCTCTCGCAACAAGTGCTCGACCTCCAATCAGGGTGAACAACCAAAACACCAAGCAACTTGTGTCCCTATCCATTTGATAGGAGCTTAGAAATGAAACCATTCCCCAATGGATTTGAGATGCCTAAATTTGACAAATATCGAGGGATGGAAAACCCTGAGATCACATCAGGGAATTCTAGGTTCATTGCATGGAGGTCGCATATGACAATACTTATCTGATGCGGCTATTTCCTAGAAGCTTGGCAGGTCCTGCTATAGAATGGTTCTCTTGCTTACCTTCAGACATTAGAACATTCCAAGAAATCAGGGATGCATTCATTAAGAACTACGCATGTAACATTGCAATGGATGTTAGTCTCGAAGAAATATACGCTTTAAAACAAGGAAATAATGAATCTTTTTCTTCATTCCTTCAATGATGGCGATCCAAGGCCAATCGAAGCAAGTAGACCATGCCAGAAGAACAACAAGTTAGTACCATCATAGCCAACCTTGAAAGTTGCTTGGCATTTCATCTCAAGGTTCAGGGCATCACTGCATATGAGCAATTAATCTCCAAGGCACTCAGCATTGAAAGAGCCCTTGTGACTCAACCCAAGAAATCAACATCATATCACGAACAACAAAACAACCGCTCATCATCTAATTACAATGATAAACCTCGTGCATGGTCAAGGAACACAAATGTTACTAATGATGGTGTCGTAGATGCCAAGGTGGTCATTAGTGGTCCATGCCAAAAGACACCCACACCACAAAACCAAAATCAATGCCAAAAAACTCATCACACAACATATCAACCCAACAACAATCCAACCATCAATAACCTCAATGATCAAAGAGGACCACCCCAACGTAAAATTTATCCCAAATGAAAATACACTATTTTAGGGGAACCACTAGAGGACATAATGAAAAAGTTGATCGACGAAAAACTCATCAAGCCTCCTACATTTGAAAACTACCAAGAACCCGATGTCAAACCTCCTTGGTATAATGAAAATCAACTTTGCAAATTTCATAAAATCAAAGGTCATACCACAAACAATTGAATGAGACTCAAAAATATCATCCAAGATCTCATTGACAAGAAAATCATAAATGTGGAACAACCTACCAGAAATCAGGATCTTAAAATCTACACGAATCCGATGCCGAATCATGCTAACAAAGGGAATAAAAATGATAAAGGGAAAGGTAGTGTAAATCATGTGTACGAAACGGTCGTTGCCTCCCTAAATGAAGACTGCATGGTCATCACCATCAAGGGCACCCATGTCAAAGATTGTGGAGTCACCACAAGAGGCGAAAAAGTCACCATTGTAGGATCATCCCAACCTAACAAAATCCCTTTATCTAGAGTCATTCCACATAACTATAATGTTGTAGAAAAACTCAAGAGAATGCTAGCACACATCTCCATCATGGAGTTGTTAAAAATTTCATCAGCGCATAAAAATATTCTCGAGGAAGCATTAGCCTCATCCATTGTCCCCGCAGATCTTGATGCTGACCAATTCCAAGGTATGGTCAGAAATATCATAACACCTAATCTCGTTACATTCTCTGACCAAGATTTCCCTGCCCAACCATCTCACAACCGTGTACTTCACTTGGAAGCCATTGTAAACAAGAGAAAAATCAAAAGGGTCCTAGTGGATGGAGGTACAGGGTTGAACATCTATTCTCTCAGCCTCATCAAGCAGTTGAAAATATCAGAAGATTCCATCAACAAAGGAAAGGGCATCAGGATAAGAGCGTATGATGACAGAGAAAGAGTGTCTCAGGGAACGATTAAACTCCCTATTCAAGTAGGGCCAACGTTCATGAAACCACTTGTTAGGTCTTGGACCTCAACTTGCCATATAATATCCTCCTGGGATGCCCATGGATCCATGTGATGAAAGCCGTAGCATCAACCTTCCACCAATGTGTGAAATTTACACATAATGGACAAAAGGTCATCGTCCACAGAGATCCTGAACTGTTTTCATATTGCAAAAATCTTGAAGCAAAGTATTACAAAATCCCCCAAGTGCCAAAGAATGATGAGGGCCCATCCACACCATATATTGACCCCGCCACTCTCACATCCACTTCTACGACAGAGACACCCGCCATTCCCACCATCCCCACCATCTCTGATATCAAGATCATCATCCAAGAGGATGGTTGTGGAAGCTACAAGTTCCCTAAAAATGCTTTTGTGATAGGAGAGTTACCACAATCTCCTAGATCACGAGGACGCCCACAACAAAACCAAGCTTCCACATCACAAACCTATCTTGAAAACTATCTCGCATTCACAAGATGGGGAGATCTTGGCCATGAGGTTATTGAAGCAGATACATCTCACATGTTGTATCAAGATGAAAGACCAGAAACTAATTTACCAATGGACGAAAGAAGCAAGGGCCTACAAATGATGCTCGCAATGTTCTACGACAGAAATCAAAGACTGGGACAAAATGACAATGGGCTCATAATACCTATCATGCCAGAGACGCGACCCATAACAAATCTTGGTCTTGGACATACCCCTCCGAGCATAACCATACGTGGCCGAAGTCCTCTGGTTAGAACAGTTAATATTTCTCCTCAGCCAGTACTAGTACAAGTACACTCACCAATAATCACGGGTGGAGACACACATAATTTTATAACTAAGCCCTATATTAGTAGCGATGACGAGGATACCATATCCAATCTACCTAGGTTATTTGAAGACACCACCCTGTGTATGATTAGCACCCTCTCCTTTGAAACAGACCATCCAAATCATGAGATCCGTTTAGTGTACCCCCAACTGATCGATGACTATGACCAATGAGGACCACCAGTTCTCAATACATTCAAAAATATGAAGCGCTCTTAGAATTCATGGGATTGAGAGATAATATTCTAGATGGAGATCACAAGGCAGGGTTTATAATGGAGTTGGACACACATGCTTATTACAGGGAAATGATTGAATCCTTCAGTCGCAAAAGTGAGAAACTAAGAATCATATCCAAGTCCTTGAGTGAAAACCACACCATGGCACTCTCTGACAAGAAAATAGTAAAAAGAAAGGACGTATCCAATGGTGAAAACCTCTCTGAAGCGCCTAAGGATGAAGGATTCAATCTTCCTCTAAGAGCTATTCATCACGAGAAGTCAGCAGTCTTGGCTGAAAAATGCAATCTAGTCAACCTAGGAATAGAGGAGACCCCGCATATCACATTCTATGCGAAATCACTATTATTAGAAGAGCAAGAACTCCTAGTAGCATTCCTAAGGGAAAGGAAAATAAACTTCGCATGGAGTTATGCTGACATGCCAGGGCTTGATCCAGAGACTGTGGTTCATCACTTAGCAGTGTATCCAAAAACAAAGCCGGTCAAAAAAAAGCTTCAGAAAATGCATCCTCAAATCGCCTTATTGGTCAAAATGGAGCTCAAAAAGTTGTTAGATGTAGGATTTATCTGACCAATTGATTATCCATAATGGGTGTCAAATTTGGTACCCATTTCAAAACCTGACGGAGCCATCAAAATCTACACAGACTTTAGGGATTTGAACAAAGCATGTCCCAAGGATGATTTCCCGCTTCCCAACATCGACATGATAGTAGACATGACAGTAGGGCATGAGATGCTCACTAATGGACGAATTTTTAGGATACAACCAGATCATGATAGCAAAAGAAGATCAACATAAAATGACTTTCACTTTCCCATGGGGGACCTACTGCTATAACATGATGTCGTTCTGCCTAAAGAACGTAGGAGCAACCTATCAAAGGGCCATGACATTGATATTCCACAATATGATCCATAAAACAGTTGAAGACTATGTCAACGACATTCTAGCTAAGTCAAGGAAAAGACAAGATCATATAGCAACCCTAGGTGCTATCTTTGACAGACTGGAGGAATACAAAGTTAGACTAAATCCCAAGAAGTGCATCTTTGGCATACAATTAGGTAAATTGCTAGGATACATAGTCTCCATGAGGGGTATCGAGGTAGATCTAGAAAAAGTGAAAGCAATCCTCGAGATGGAAGCACCAACAACATTAAAACAATTGAGAGGCCTCCAAGGCTGACTTCAATCCATCCGACGGTTCATAGCACAATTGGCAGACAAGTAGAACCCATACTCTCACCTACTCCACAAGGGAGTGGCATACAAATGGGATAAAATGTGCGAAGAGGCATTTAACAAAAAAAAGGAATATCTATTGACACCACCAATTTTAATGCCACCCATCCCAAGAAAACCATTGATCTTATATGTGTCAGCAACAGCAACAACCCTTGGAGCTCTCCTAGCTTAGCATGATGAAAACATAATGGAGAGGGCCATCTACTACATTAGCAGGACAATGGTCGGCCATGAGCTAAATTAATCATTCATCAAGAAAGCTTGCCTTGCAGTAGTGTTTGCATCCCAAAAATTTAGACATTACATGTTGGCATGTACAAGATAAAACTCATTGCAAAAATTGATCCCCTCAAGTATCTCCTATCAAAGGCAATGCTCACAGGCAGAATGGAAAAATGGGTAATGATATTATTAGAGTATGACATCGAGTATGTAGATCGGAAAGCCATTAAGGGACAAGTTATTGCAGATCAACTAGCAGAAGCACCCATTTATTCTGAGAACCCTCTTGTCTCAGAATTCCCAGATGAATCCATCTTTATCCTCAATGTAACTGACCATTGGAAACTATACTTCGATGGTTCATACACACAACATGGATCAGGAGCTGGTGTCTTCTTCATCACCCGACAAGGGGATTGCATACCAAAGTCATACAAATTGGCATTCCCTTGCACCAACAATATAGCATAATACGAGGCTTTGATTATAGGCCTCAGGATAGTAGTGCAATGGAACATCATAGCTCTCAAGGTGTATGGGGACTCTCAGTTGATCATAAATCAAGTCAATAATGAATATCAGACTAAGGATGATAAACTCACTCCATACAAGAAATTGGTGGAGACTCTAAAGGAATCTTTCATTGACATAACATTTGAGCAGATTCCAAGAACCAACAACAGAGCAGTAGATGCCATGGCTACAATTGGGTCCCTATTATATATCCCCAACAACATCCCAAAATATGAATTTATGATCGAGCAGCTTCTCGTACCTGCATTTGAGGTACCAGAATCATAATATGTGTGTAAAATTGTTGGTCTTGGTGATCCTTGGTACCATGACATCTACACATATCTTCACATAGGAGTCATACCCGCTGACCTCCCATCAAACCTAAAATGAAGCTTTATAAAAAAGGCATCCAGATTTGTCATTCTAGGTGATACCTTATACCGTAGAAGCATAGAAGGTACCTTGCTACATTGTTTAAATGTTGTGGAGACATTAACCACTCTAACGGAGGTTCATAATGGTATCTATGGCTCACATTCAAGTGGAATGACCATCGCCAAGAAACTGCTGAGGATGGGGTATTACTAGCCCACAATGGAAAGAGAAGCGCATGATCATGCTAAAAGGTGTTTAAAATGTTAGCAGCATGGGGACCTCATCCATGCTCCATCTCAAGAGCTTCACTCGATTGTCACACCATGGCCTTTTTCACAATGGGGCCTCAATCTCATTGGAAAATTCACACCCACCTCATCCAATGGCCATAAGTTCATCATAACTACAACTGAGTACTTCACAAAGTGGGTGGAAGCTATACCCATGACATATATCTCTGGGAAGCAGATCTCAAAATTTATCCTGAACTATCTCATCTGTCGTTATAGTGTCCCACAAGCCATTATCTTAGATAATGGAATACCATTCAAGAACCAGGAGGTTCACGACTTGTGCGAGAAATTCAAAATCTAGCATCACTTTTCCACCCCATACTATCCCCAAGGAAATGGCCAAGCAGAAGCCACAAACAAAACTATCCTCAAAATCCTTAAGAAAATAGTTAATGACGTAGGTTGTGACTGGCACTTGCAGCTTAATCCTGCCCTCTAGGCTTATCAAACCATCATCCGCACACCCACTGGCTCCACTCCATTCTCTTTGGTCTATGGATTAGAGGCCATACTTCCCATTGAGATCGAGCTCCCATCCCTCAGAATATCATTGCAAAACCTCATCACTGATGAGGACTATCGGGTGTCAAGATTAAACGAGCTAGAGCTACTAGATGAGAGACGCATTAATGCTTTAAATCACTTACATGTCTATCAAAATAGACTCGAATGGAGCTACAACAAGAAAATCAGAAGCAAGACTTTCCAAGTCAGAGAACTGGTCTTAAAAGAAAATCAGAAGAATATCTCTAATCCCAGCATCAAAGGCAGGTTCGAACCTAATTGGTTAGGAATTTTTGTCATCACAACAAGTTATAAATCAGGGGCATATCAACTATCAATACCCGAAGGGGAACCTCTGTAGGAGCCAATGAATAGCTCCCATCTCAAAAAGTTTTATGCCTAAATCTTTCAAGGTATAGAACCAAAAAATCTAAAAAATTAGAAAAATTCCTAAAAAATGGTTACTTAGGCGAAAACCTGGCAAACAGGCGTCTTGGTAACAAAAAAAATAAAAATAAAAAAGCAAAAAATCCAAAAAAATCAGAAAAAGGATCAAAAAAATCATCCTCTAGTGAAAACTACTTTAGTGGCACTTTGGGCAAGTACCTTGGTGAGAACTTGGCAAACAGGCACCTTGTGTAAATAAGCACTTTCCATCCACTAGGATTTGTACGGCTTGTTCGGCATCACCCTCCATTTTTGCTTCCATCATTCATCGCATCCATATCTCCATCCACTCACATCCGCACCATAGCTTGGTCCTATTTTCGTATCATGATTCCTCCTAGTACTACTTGGCTCATCCTCAAGGTCAGTTTTTCCTCCCTTTATCAGAGTAGTCTATTGCATCGTGCTGGGGGCATGTTCTTATTGGATTGGATTCGTGTATATTCTTAAAGTCCTCAAATCAAAAAATCCAAAAACATAAAAAAATTAGAAAATCCAAAAACATCAAAACATCATCAAAATCCAAAAACAAGGTCGTCTTGTCGAACTACATTGTCTCTGAGCTTGAACGTAGACAAGGTTGATCTTTGATCATCCCTCGAGACATTTAGGTAAGTCCTATAAGAGTCTGTCATAATAAATTGACATCTCATCATGTATATCGTCATCTGTAAATCGGTCAAGTCGTTAGTCGAACTACGTGGTCTCTGCATGTATAATGTAGGCAAGGCTAGTCTATTGACCAATCCTTAAGACCCCTAGGATAGGTCTTTAGGTTAGTTTCTTGGTCAAAATTTTAGAAAATCTCAAAAACATCAGAAAATCAAAAATCAAAACATTTGAAAACCTCGAAAAATACCAAAAACAACCTCAAAACATTGCAAAAACATCAAAAAATCCAAATATTTGAAAAAAATCCACCCGTCTCATCTCGCTTACACCCGCAATAAACACCACTCATAATAAACTGATCGTCATCCTCAACCTTTGGTGAAACAGTCAGAAGCAAGTCTAGCAGATTAAATGTTGAACTCAAAATGTCAGGTCTTAAGTCTAAGTCAGTGCATAAGCAAATTGGTCATCTCTTTATATTGGTAACACATCATCTGAATTTGTCCCATATCAATCATCCCTTATAAATGAAATGGCGTGCTGCCATCCACTAACATGTCCTAGGATGAATCCTTCCTACAATGGGCATTATCTTTTGGCAATAAGTTTCGGTTATCATCTTAGAAAACACATCCTCTTTCCATTAGCAGTACTGAAGAACATCAGTTTGTTTGTTTATTTGGTCTTTATCTTTTTACTTATCTTATTTTGCGCTCATTCCAAGGACGTCTCGATGATATCCCAAAACAGTAGATTTAGAGAAATAGGAATGGGGCAGTGATCGTTATCTTTTGTCTGCTGTGCTTGTTGGATGTTCTTGCAATATAACCTTGGTGAATACTTGCTTTGTTAGGTATGTATGGAAGAGGTCTAGGGCAACTTGTTGACTATTACAGGGATAGGTTTACCTTTCCGTGTTTTGGTTCGAGATGTCTAAAATTTCTGAAATGCATCCTAGCAAGGTTTCCGTATGTTAGGTGTGAAGAAGAATACTCCTATCTGATTGTCGAGTCAAAGTCCATCACACTAGGTACAACACCATCCTGGTTTTCTATACCTCGATGCATCATACCACGTGTGTTATCAAACATAAGAAAATCTGGCCCTTTGAAAATCCCAATTCCTCGACAAGTAATAATTATCATCATCATCGTCGTCATCATCATCATTTGCATTTGTGTCATCTTTTGTCTTGTTGAAATGACTTCTTCTTTTCTTACTAAACACACTAACAAGGTACTATGATAGTTGATCATCATCACCATCATCGTCATTGATCCTGCATCCACAAATCACTAGCATATTGCATAAACATATCATATAGAAATCACACGCATTGCATAAGAATATCATATAGGAAACATCGCATTCTTATCATCATATAAGCAGGTCGTCATGAACATTCTTCAATAGGTGCATCCATTTCATTGCATTCCACTCATTACATTGCATCTCATAGGCATTATATCGATCATTGCATAAACATTCATATTACCATCTAAATCATCACATAGCATCTACAAAAGCATTCCATAATCATTTTTACATAATCATAAGCAATAGGTATATAAGCATTTTAGGCATACATACTTGCATAACATCATGGCATCATATCATCACATTACGTTTACATTACGCATCAGCATATCACTTTGCATTAACATATCATTGCATCACATACATCATTATTTAGTATAATAACATTTGCATCTCATAACACCATTTCATTAGCATCATATCATGACCATCACATCATATCACATCCGTCCATAAACCATCTCATATATATAAGCATTTTCTACACATCATTGCGTATACCATAAATCAAATCATTTCACACATTACATTGGCATAAAATAAACCATCATATAGTTAACATCATTGCACATCATATCACAGGTTAGCATAATATAGATCTGTTAGTCATAATCATTGCATAAACATCATTAGAAATAAATGCATCCATAAAACATCACTGCAAAGCATATAGAAATAAATCATACATGCATGAATAAAAGAACACATTGCATCAAATCATAATCGACTCATATATATCATATCATCAACTATCATAGTACAAAAAATAATAAATCTGATCACTGTACATATGTGTCAATCAATAAAAAATTCCCATCGGGCTATCAAAAATGAGCCCATAGGGTACAAAAAGTGTGTATCATCTGGATCACGCTCGATCTCCATGAATGCTACCCTCACCCCTGTCACCGTGACCCTCTGGTGGTCTCTGGCTGGCTCGCTCTAAGTACTCTAGGACCCAATCTACTCTAGGTACAATGTCATGGTAGGCCCGATGGTAGTACTCTATCTCTCAGATAGCATCCCTATAAGATCACATCGACACTGTACCCTGAGATGAGGAGGCTATCATACTCTCAATTTGCTGCTTACGACCTAGCTCTGTGGCTGCCTGTAGCTTTGGAGCCTGTCTCTGCTACACAGCCTAGTCCCTCTCTATCGTGAGCTGCTCTCTCTCAGCCCTCGCTTGGTCTCTCTCTGCTGTCACTACCTGAACTTGGGCCTGCAACTGTAAAATCAAGGCATCCCGTGCATTTGCCTGTCCCTATGGCTATACCCATGGTTGCGCATGAACTTGACCCTCACCCTCGGCTCATGGTGGTGGGACTAGCGGATCCTGCTGCTAGTCCTGCATGTGGACATCCCTGTGACCTAGTGGGACTGAGGGCACCAATGGTGGGTCCTGTCGAATCTCGACCCTAGGTCCTCATCCTCGCTCTCATCCTCTCACTTTGCCTTTGAACCTATGCATATCTGGATCCTCACTTGGAATGGTCAACCAGAGGGGAGGTCTGAACCAATCTCTGTAGGCCTGTGTGGTCCCTAGATCTGTTGGGCCCTGATCATAAGCCCACAGTCAGGCTACCAACTGCCGAAAGCTGTCAACTGCCTCCGCAGTAGGAATACCATGCCCCCATGACATCTGTGTCATGCTGCGTGCAAAGACGGCTACATAGTCGTCATCCGGTCGATCCTGTGGCTCTCTGAATTAACGTTGTACGTGCCCAGGCAGATATCTCTCAATCATCATATGCTCTTGCCCCTGCATGTATTGATCCTGGCGGTAGTAGAAGAGCTAAGCAGCATCGTCAGCCCATTCAGGGCGACCAAAGTATGGATGCCAAGTAAACACAAGCATCTCATCCAGGACCCGCCTCTAGTAGGGGATCACATGCTCGCCAGTGTGTGTGAAGGACACACCACCTCTGTATAGTGTCATGAGGGCATCCTTTGCCCCCATCAAAACTGAAACCACCCGTGGATGTAGCACAAAAATGTGCTCCCACGCCCAGACATGCAGAAGTGTCACTCTGGCCCCAGCGCTTTGCCATCCACGTAGACATACTCATGTAGGTCCCTATAGAGTGAGGCTAGAAGGACAGGTTCCCATGCAAACCGAACTGGCCTATCTCGAACCATCCTCTCCCAACAGTATCCCCAGCTCGGACTGAAATATCGCCATCATTTATCTGGGGCAACCAAACCTGAAATGATCACTGCAATTGCCCAGTGGAAGGGGAGTGCTATAACTCTGTACCGCTTCAGCTCGATTTGACCCTCACAATAGATAATAACTCATGTAGCGAGGACTCTGACGCAATGCTCGCTTCCCTCCTTCATATCGTAGATCACCTGGCGACCATGAATGGGCAATCGTAGTATGCACCAGACGTCCTCCAAAGTGACGGTCACCTCGCCAGTGGGAAGATGAAACGACAATGTCTCACTATGCCACCTCTCGGCCAGTGCTGACAACATCCCAAGGTGTGTGTGCACGGGCGTTGCATATGCAATGTGCCATAAGCCAGCAGCTCCCAGTCGGTCTTGGTCTCTATTGCTCAAGTCCTATAGGATGCTCACCAAATCCCGCAACCGGTGCTCCCGAGATTAAAGCTCCCTAGGCCCATCCTGCATCAAAGAAAGTCAGCATGTTAAATTTTTTGGAAAAATCTTGGCCTAATGCTCCAAGCTCGCTTCTAGCGGTGCAGTTTGTGATGGCATCGTAGTTTGAGTTTCCTCAAACTCCAATGCTGGACCGTAAATTAAGCCAAATAGAGCTGTCGGGGCGCACTTTATCCCTAGCGTCGCAATTTTCATGAAAAGGGCGCTACCGCGGTGCACTTTAACCAAACTGACCATCTAAGCCCGAGCCTAGCGGTGGAGTTTCTAAACTCCAAACTGCACCACTGCGGCGCTAAACAGCCCTGCTGCGGCACTAAAAGGTAGTTAGCGGTGTAGTTCAAATACCGATCGGTGCTATAATAGCGCCGCTGGAGGTGAGCTCAACTTTAAAGGGCTAATTAATGCATTAAATGAAAAAACTAGACTTCAGTAAGAGTCACATACCGGTGCCCCAATGCGAGGTGGCCGCTGGTAGGTCCAAACTCCATCCAAAATGTGTAGAAGTTGTCATTGCGCCATATCGTCAGAGGGTCAGAGCTCGAATCTCAAGGTTTGCTAGCGGAGGTGTGTGAAATGACTTGAAAGTGACCCCTTGGGCCCCTTTTAAGCCTAAAAATTAAGGTTTTTTTAACCCTAAATGGCTATCCTACTAGGGTTTTGGACCTCTGAACTTGTTTTTGTCTGTTTGAGGCTTATTTTTCATTGTTTTATTGCATTTAGACACGTTTTTAGCCTCCTGGACCACCCTTCAGACTTGTCGGGTACTTTGTCACCTTTTTTTTCGTGAGATCACCCAAAAAGTTAAAATTTTCCGTCCGATCTCTCGAGGGGGCATCATAATGGCATGTTTTCTCTCACCATGCAGCAGTGGGGCAAGTTTTAAAATATCAAATTTTTTTGGCTTTAATCGAGATCATTTATTCTTTGAACCAACGCAACGAGTGCATTGCTTCAAAGAGGGGCAAAATGTAGACACGTAAAATATATTGATTGACATTGTGCATTTGGTCCGGACTTACTAAGATCATTTCTTCCTGAATTATCCCTCGGTCTAACCATTTAATCAAATTCCCCTATCTGATTAAATTCATCAATATTCATCCCTTAATTGACTAAATCATTTTATCTAATTAAGTCACTTTTTCTTGTTAATTAAATCAATCCATCTGATCTAATTATCCCTGTTTAATTAAATAATCAATTTATTTGATTAAATCTCTAAAGTCTATCCATTAAATTAAATAAATTAAAACCTTATTTGATTTAATCTAACACCATCCCTTTTAATTAAATAAATCAAAATCCTTATTTAATTAGCCTCTTATCATATTCCTCTCTTATTTGATTTAAATAAATCCATAAATCTAAGTCAAATAAGTCACATCATCTAATCTCTCTGTTAAATTAATTAACCCTTGATTAATTTAACCTCATCTCATGTCACATCCTCTAGATAATGCAAGTTGCACATGAAAATAGATTTAATTCATTTATTAAATCTCTATTTTCCTCACAAGGCATCTTTTGGAATATTCTCTCAATTTGAATTCAAAAATTCCAAGTCAACATGTACATCCAACAAGGCATTTAAAACCTCTTACATGTCCTTTGCCTTGAGCCATGTGGCATTTATTGCATTTTCCCTTCCCTCTTGCATGTCATTTCAACAAATTTGAAATTCAAATATTGGCATTTATTGGCACAAACCCCAAATCTTGCACAACCATCATCCATTCATAGCTTGACAAGTGGCATCATATCATTGGATGAATGTTAGTCCCACATTTCTCAAATTTGGGCATTCATCCATCTTGAAATCTTATAAATGAAGAGCTCCTCTCCTCATTTCATCATCCACAAACATTTTAAAGTTATTATGCTCAAATATTTAGCCACTTCCATCTATCATTTTAATTCTTAGCTAGGCTCTTTTGCAGATTTGGCTTGGAGTCTTTATTCTTCATCAACAAAAGTGGATCAATCTCTTCAACATTCGAAGCTTGCAATCTTAGGAATTGGGAAAGGGCAAATTTTCACATCAAATTGGCACCAATTCCCCCATGGGATCATGTGTTTGCTATTTAAATTAGAATTTTATCTTGTTTTTGTCATTTGCATTGTGTTCTTCAATATTTTCTTCCTAATTTGAGTTTGTAAATGGATTTCATGGGGAATCCTTGTTTTGGCTTGTAATTCCTTGTCTAACTCATTTATTCATGTTGTTTTGCAGGTACTAGGAGAAGGGTTCGCACACAAATAAATCACATTCAAAGGAGGTAACTCTTCTAATATAAAGGATATAACATAATATGCATCACACCTAGGTGAAAATGTAACTTAGGGTTTCACTAAGACATGCAATTTAATCATATTATAATATGGATAATGATAAGAAACATATGCTATGTATGATATGAGGATATATATCATAACAAGTATGCACAATGCCATCATCATGCAATGTTGTTGTGATCAAATATATTTAACATTATTAGGAATATATGTAAAACATTACCTCTCCATAGAGTAGGTATCCAACATGGAGTATTAATGAAGAATTGAAAAAAGGGTTTTCATAAAAGATGGAAATGCGATAAGAAAAACCCTAAAGGATGAAAATGAATATATGCATTCATATAATGCTTCTACATAGAATGTGATTTCATAATTATTAGAAAAAATCAAAAGTGAATCAAGCACAATGGGATCACATATAAAATGTGTCTACATATCATAATCAATTATGGAAGCATAGCTAGAGGCCAGTTATAGAGGACAATGAGAATTCATAGCATGAAGGCAAGGGTTTGTCCAGGTATCTAGAATTTTCTAAATATTTGAAATAGAAGTGTACAAACACAAACCTTTGAAGGAATATTAGTCCTTTATATTAAATCTAAAAATATAATAAAAATATAAATTGTAGGTTAAGACAAGGTTAAGTTAAGTGAATAGAAGATAGACTATGCAAAGTAACATCAAACATTAATATGTAGATGTACCAATGAATACCAAAAGTAAAATAATATATTAAATTTAATAGTAATATGACATTCAAACAAATTGTAGCTATAAGAACCTAATTAGGATTGTAAGATTGGGTTGATTTGTTAATTTAAAAAATGAAAAGAAAAACCAAGCTTGCTTAGACTAAGTAGGTAAATAAATGAAATTAAGAATAAATTAATTGAATGACACAATTTGAGGGTCTAGATGAAGTAGAATTTAGAATGGATTATATTGGATAATATTAGATATTAAAGCATCATTACTTCATAAAAGGTAATTAATGAAAAGAGATAATTCTTAGCTACGTGATCAAAGATCATGTCTATTGATGAAAATATTGAGATGGATGGAATTTGGAATCTAGTTATGTGCTAGATAGTTGTGTGTATGAAAGAGAATAAAATGTTCTTTTATATTCTTTTTCGGGTTACATTTATAGTTTTAGTTCTAGTTTGTGGTTGTGAACTCACTTTATGTTTTTGAACTTGACCTATGATCTCTAGATTTTAACTATGAATTCTTAAAAGGTAGACTAATAGATGATATTTTCTATCACACTCTAAGGGTTTTTTGATCAACTTAGTGGTATTTAAAACTATATTTATAAACAACAAACTTTAGATATACATTTGAATTCTTGAATGATTGCTAGGTGATTCATATGTGTTAGGATGAGTGATTAGATAAATTAGATTTCTTGAACATTAATTTTAAAATTGAGAGAAATGTGAATGCTCATTCTTGTGTGATCAATTGATGCTAAGCAATAGTGGATGATTAGAATTGAATGCATTAAATACATTTATACATAACATCAAAGTGTGAAGATTTGTGCAAAGTCGATGCAAGACCAAAGTGTAGGATGGGGACAATCAACTAAATGTTTGAAATTATGATTTTTGCATGTGTGTATGAAGATCAAAACTATAAGGTTGACCTTGTACTTATGGACATGACCTACCTTAGACATTTATATTATGGTTAATGATTGATTAATGATTAAAATTAGGTAGATAAATCAATTAAATTAGAATTGTGATACAAATAAACCTACACATAAACAATAAGCATAAAATTAGATACAAAACTCACCTAAACATAAAAATTCTCTATTTGTGATGTCATTTTTTGAATTAAATAATGTATATTTTTCTATTGATGTTTCAAATCACACTCAATGAATCACAAATAGTTAATTTTTCCTCTTCTTGATGATGGATGATTGAGTGTGATTCAAAACATCGACAAGAAAATATACACAATTGAATCCAAAAACTCATATCACAACTTCATAAATTATAAAAAACTCATACCAACTATTTCACTATTTATAACTATATAAATACAATAAAACATTACTCCAAATTAAACACAAAATAATCATTACAAATATTACAAATTGTATCTCCACATATCAATACGTAATCATCACGTAGGTTTAATCTAAAATATTTAACGTATGTGGTGTTCTTAGGTGTGGTAGGACAGATATATGTCAGCATATGTTTAAAATTAAAAATATAGAATTATGGCTGGAAGTTTGTGAGCTGCAGCAGTTCCTCCCATATATTTAAATATATTTGGAAAAATGCTTCTAGGTTTCAGACCAGCAGGCGCCCCGGTAGGAAGTAACAAGGCTAAGAAGACGAAGCCACTTGGATAAAATTGATAACGTCTTTCAATTTTTTAAATCAATTTTCATTTAGACATTGCGCGTTGACGTGTATTTTTTATATGAACAATATTAGTATTTTCATTATTGGTAGCAGATATAGTTAAGAGTCGTCTATAAATGTTTAGATTTAACGTGAGCAGACGGAAATTTAATAGTCAACTAATGCCGGCAACTTATGCCGGCAATGTCGTTCAGGCAAGCTGGAGTTGACCGTAAATATTAATTAAATGATATTTAATTAATTAATATATATTTACGGTCAAACATACATCGGTACGCTGATTAGAGAACACGTTTTCTTCTGGGTCTTACATACTTCAGGTTTTATTATTGTTAATATTGTATTTTAATTTTCTTATGTGTACACTGCAGAAAACTAAGCAACTAAGCTTATTCCCACTCAAATTTAACCCTTAAAGCATGATTGTTCCACGCAGCTGACTATTTCAGTTTTTTTGTGCAGTAGTAGTTAAGTTTTTCAATTGAATTATATTAAAAAAATATTTTACTTATTTTTAATTTGAAGTTAAATGACAAAAAAATTGTATAAAGAGTGTTTTCAAAAAATATTTCAAATATTATTAAATTAATTTCATACTAATTTAATAAATAACATCTAACCCACCTACTTGTAATATACAACATTACATATAAACTTCATATAAATCGATACTTAATAAATAAAGCATAATTGATTGTTATCATCAATTATTACAAATAAATTCAAAAAAAATTACATTGACTTTTTTGTAGAGTAGCAGGTACGATTTTATAAGAAAAATATTTAAAATATATATAGTCTAAATATAATCTTTCCGGAATGACTTTTAGCCCAGCATTGTTGGGACCATGCTAGGTATTAGGAGCATTTTTGCAAACGAACAAACAAACCCTAATCCTGTACAATGTGAAAACAGGAAGAAAAATACACCACGCGAAGAGTTAACAATATTTTGAATCCCTAAATTCATGCGCTTCTCTCCATAAATCTCCTTTCCGTGTCGAATCTTCTCCCCCATTCAATCCTTGCCTTGCACTTTGCCCTCTTCTGTATTCTCCCTTTTCTGCATGCTTTCTCTCTCTGTATAAAGCATTCTGATATTGAAAGGGAAGTACAGTAGTAGGAGATTTGACATTCTCCATGGATTGTAACAGCAGCGAATCGAGCGAGTGCAATTCGACCAAATATTGTTACGCAATGTCTAAATTGAAGGATTCCTCGCCTGGATCTCCTCCAATGATACAGCAGAGCCAGAGAATCACTCCGATCATACGAATTGTGCACATTATTCCACCAAAAGTTATTAAAACTGATCCTGCCAATTTCAGTGCCGTAGTACAAAAGCTCACTGGAAAGCATTCTGCACATTTATCCAGACAATCTTTCAAAAAATCAAAGCAGAAGAAGATGACTTCTATAATGAGTCCTCGCAGGAGCAAATATACGAATATGAGCTATGCAGGGCAAGATGAATTTCCAGCTGATCATTTCAGTTCAAAGCAGCCGCCGCATAAGAAATCGCTAAGCTACGAGGACCAATTTGTGGCTGCTTTTGCACAGGTTAAATCAGAATCTGTGGAGGACAGCCTGACGTGGTGTGATAACTTTTCTGGTCTTTTCGACGTATGTGATGATCTGGATATCTTTGCTACCCAAATGGATTCTGGTTCTATGCTACCGGAGTTTCTTACAATTGATCCTCCAGTAGCCGATCAGATATCTACAGCGTCATTTTCAAAATGGCTAAAAGAACCAGTGTTGTGATTAGGGCACCAGTTGTTTAGGTGGAAACTTTTTCCACACCACTACCGTTCCTTGTGTAAGCTTGTGCCCATCATGCTCTGGTTTGGGGAAGAAAGTTTCATGGAAATTTTCCCGTCTCTGTGAAACCGGAATCTCAGTTCTGATCTGTGGGAATGTACATCGTTTAATTTTGGTTTCAACTTTTTTCTGCGATATGGAAATTTTCATGCTCTTCTTTCGAGTAATCTAACCATTTCAATTTACAATTCATTTGTTAACAGTATTTGTTGAAATTTGATGTCAAATGAGTTGTGTTTGAGGCAACATGAAATTTAATAGACTGCAAGTAGTTGATCGGCCATACTTATTAAATCTAATAATCGCATACAATATAGTTGTATGCAAAGACCTTGATGGTATCCCAAATGTGTAATAAATCACATAGGCTATTTATGGTTTTGTTCTAGTTGTTTGTCCTTTTTGTTCGACAACAGGGCTCACGCACATTATGATTAAATATATACATTCTTAATTATGTAAGTTCGAGACGAATAACGAGCAAAGTGCATACAAATTGCAGCCACATGGAAGACGCCTTTGAATCATCCTAGTTAGTACTTTTTATTTCATTGGCCACGTATTCCTTAACCACGAGTGTAAAGTATAGCGTGGTGCTGGATTAAATTTGTTGTGCCTTCAACTAATTAAGATGCATTTCAAGTCAAACGTTTTTTTGGGATTAATTGGTAGAGTTTAGTTCAATTTTTTATTTTCTCTTTTTAAGATTAATTAGTGAGGGTTTAGTTTAGAGGTACATAATTCAAGTAATTCATTTGTCAAGGATTAATATGTAGATGATAAGATTTACAATCTGATATATTGTTCATTAAAGATTAGTTATGATGTTGATCAAATATGTATATTCTATATTTCTTAAGGACGAACCTCAAAGTCTAGACGTAAGGACTTTTTTTAGTCTATAACGATGAGACAAATTTATGATTAGAGTATAGGTATTTAAGGAATAGCCAACAAGAGCAAGCTACTTATCTTTACATTTAGCTCTATAGAGCCAAAAGAGTGTCAATGAATATGTCTAAAATAGATCAATTAAACAAAATTATAACACATGAGGCCTTCATCAAGCCATATCAAGACACAAAAGAAATTTTCAAAATTTAGTGACTTAGCATTCATTGTTATGACTCATTTCATAAAGTCCAAAATACCTCTTATAAGTAGATAAAAATATGTTACACATAAAACCAAAGATATGAAACTAGTTTATTTTTTCTTAGATTAACATTGTTAAGCTGTACATACAACATTTACAACTTGGAAGTCATACAAGTTGTATGTCTTTAAAGGTTTATTAGGTATAAGTTCACAAAATTCTATCCTGAATTCATAATATTGAGTTACACATGTGGGCATAATTTAATCTCTTTTAATTTACGATGGACACATGAAGATGCTTGAATAAAAGATTGATCATTTAATTAGTACAGAGTGATGTTTACTGTATTGGAAAAGAGATTCAAACATTTTAAAAATAAAGAGTCTCTATGTGAATCTACAAATGGGAACAACAAAAGTGTAAATATACAAATCAAAGAAACAAGTGATATTGCATTATCAAATCTACTTCAAATATCTATTCCTACTCAAAGAAGCCTCATATACTGATGCATGTTTTATTTGAAAGACTTTGACAAATTTGTACATTCGCTACTATTGGAACTTTGGTGTCCTATTTCCTTATAGAGATTTCTTGGGTGAGAGAATATGTTTGAAGTTATTTTTCCTACAAGGTTTTGTTCCACTTAAGAGACATCTTGATTTTTTCTTGAAATTAGATACTTTAAATAAAATACATACTTTAAACCTAGATAAGTACCATCTTAGGGGATTTAATTAAAGAGAGTTATATGGACCTTAATTAGGTACAAACTCCAAGAATAAATAAAACACTTAATGTATTCTCTTATGTACTTGTCAAAATGTTGAAAAAAAATTGCTTCATCTATTAGGAGATTAAATGATGTCAATAGTACCCCTTAGTCCTTACTCTTTTTATTGTAATTAAGGATTTGGATGCTTATTCTTTGTAAGTCATATATTGAGTTATTATGAATAATCCTATTTGAATGAGAAATAATAGTTGGCTCGAATATTACTAGTATAGATATTAGACATATGCTATTGTATGAGCATTCATGAATTATACTATATTGAGTATTGCTCTAGAATGTTTCCCCCTTGAAGAGACTTGCGATCAATATTTTTTTAATTTTAATGCAATATAGTTAAATTTGTGTTTCTATGTATAATTTATATTTTCCATATTTCTATTTTTGGAACAATATTTTGTAAGAAATATTGTAGATCATCCAATATCAAAGCTATTTTTAGGGTTGCATTCTATTATAAAAATTATTTTCTTGGCGAGCAAAACATATTTAGCGAGGTAATGGCATTGATATTTTTCCTAAAAAAGTCCTTTTCTTTTTTCAAATAGTTAGTTTTTTAATTTATAGGTTAAAATTCCTTTATCGAGGGTTTTAAAGTAATCACATAAGAGCTATCATTCTAATAAAATATAGATTCTCCATATAGGTTCTAGACAACGTTAGATTGGTAACACTCTAAAACTGCACTATTAGATAACTTATATATGATAGTATGCTTCCACATAACCTCAAGTATGTAAAAGATCACTTAGCTTTTTAAAAACCATAACCTTAGAAAGCCATCAATTATCTATCACCTATGATATTTCGGTAAGTAACTAGCCCTATATAGTTACTTGCACCCTCCTAGATAGGCATGCACACACGCGTGCTCGCACACACACATACACATGTGCTCATAAACCAAATATTCTTTGTATAAACCTTCTCTTTTTTTATCTTTAAATAATGTCTATCTTGGTCTATTTGGAAGCTAATAGAAATCACCATAATTGACTATCTATTGCAAAACAATTTTTTTTGGGTTTGAAGAGTAGAAGAAGCTATTATTTGTGTTTGAGAAATGATAAACTATTCAATATTTTTTTTATTTTTAGAAATAATATAGTAGAAAACTAGTTTTTTTTTTTTTTTTTATAAAATAACAATGTACAATTTCTTTTAGTTTTTGGAAATATTATAGTGCATGGGTAAAAGTGTATATGGACGAGTTTGAACAAAAAATCTATAATATAGTATGTTTTTTTAGTATAAGAAATGTAATAAATAGTTTCAATATTTTCTATAGAGGGGCCTAAAATAAATAAAATAAAATAAAAGAAGATTGATCTATATATATATATATAGATATATATATATATATATATATATATATATATATATATATATATATATATATGTTTGATTTGTCCACTACAATAGAATTATTGCATAGATACTTTTGAGACATATTTTTGGACTTTTTTTTGGCACCCAACCACCTCATGGATATGTTATCCTACTTTCAGACCCACAAAATGGACCCATTTTTTTGTCAAATTAGAGATCAAGTTTTAGAATTGACACAAATGGTTAATGCTTAAAATGGAAATATATAATTTTTAATATTTGAATCAATAATGAGAAATCTTCTAGGAATGGACATTCATATGGCTATGCACATTGAACCCAAATTTGGACTTCCCTATATTTGATGGCAATGATTCTACCAATTGGATTTATCAAGCTAATTAGTACTTCAATATTCATAATACTCATTTAGTGAATAAGGACCCTACTAAATAATTCCATTTGGAGAAACAAGCTATCAAATAATATTAATGGTATCTCAATTCTTGTGATGAGCCCAATTGGAAAAATATCATCAAAAATTTGCTTGTTTAGTTTGGCCTTAATGCTTATGGGGGTTTTACTAGTGCTCTTACTAGGTTTTGTTAAACTAGAATAATTTATGAATATTGGATGAAATTTGAATAACTTGCTAGTCACACTTAGAGATTATTTTGACTAGTTTTTCACAAGACGATTCATTACTAAATTTAAAAATTTATACTTCTCTGAGGTTAAAATTTTTAAACCAAATGACATGATCAATTAGATGCTAAGAAATTAAAGTGAATAAGGCCCATATTAAATCACTCCATTTGGAAAAGAATCTATCAAATAATATTAATGGTTTCTCTCTAGACATTCTTGTGATGAGACCAATTGGAAAAATATCACAAGAAATTTCTTGTTTAGTTTGGTCCTAATGCCTATGGGGGTTTTACTAGTGCTCTTACTAAGTTTTGTTAAACTAGAATAATTTATGAGTATTAGAATAAATTTGAATAACTTGCTAGCCACACTTAGAGATTATTTTGACTAGTTTTTCACAAGTTGCTTCATTACTAAATTTAAAAATTTAAGCTTATCTAAGGTTAAAATTTTTAAACAAAATTACATGATAAAATATTTGGGTTTTAGACAAAAAAATCATGTCTTATAATCATTTTTCAAGTTCAACTCCCTTCAAAAACATCACATCACCATGTCTTCTTCTACCATATCCATCAAAAATAATTGACAAGGGGCCTCAAATGTGTGCAATATAATTTATATCTCCTCAATGTTTAGATACCTCTAGATGCTAATTATTACAAAAATGGTTCAAAAACGAAAGAAGAAGAAGCCATTGATTCTTCTCCATGGAATCCCATCCAAAAATTCTATCTATGCCCTAGTAAGGGTCACCACTCCTCAAACTATGAAAGTCAAAGGTGTTTCCAAAAGATTCCTCTCCTTATTCTCATTGGTTTCAATAACTTGCATAACTTCATTAATACATGGATCACTAAACACATTGATTTCTTTGGGTATTCCTCCTCTATATTCAAATTTATGATGACTAATGGTCATATTTCACCTTGTATTTAGGAAAATATTAAACTATTTTTATTTATATGTGGGACTATAAAATTTGTTCAAATATGTTTATCTTACCCTTGGGTGGCTATTATGTAGTTCTTAAGGATCAATGACTACATACCCTAGGTCTAGTCTCATGATATTTTTATAAAATTTGGATAATTCTTTAATAATGGGCATACATACATGCACTACTACATAGGGGGGGGGTTAAGATAATTATTGAGACAAATTTTGAGTAAATTGTCTTAACTTGAGACAAAAAAAACTTGTGTATTGTCTTAAATATTGTCTTTAAGAGAGTATCTCAAGTTATTGTTTTAAAAAATTGCCTTTGTAAAGACAGTATGAAACAAAAATATTTTTGTCTGTTTAGAGACAATAGTCAAGACTAAAGAAATATTGTCTCTCTAGAGACACTATGTCTTTAATCCCAACTATTTTCTCTATAGAGACGATATGAAAAAATGTATTAAGAAAATAAACACTTTATTTTAAATATTTTTTAGTGTGGTTTTCAACATTCAATGTTTCCATATTCTTGTCATCCTCTTGTTTACTAGGATTTTTATTTTTATTCTTCCAAATATGGTGGAAATTCAATCTGTGTATTGAAAAATCATCCTCATCTACATAAAATAAAGAAGTTAAGCAGGTCCAACCAGATAGTAGCACAACTCTACCAATTGTACCACCTCTTTTGCAATCTAAAGCTTAGGAGACAGTAAATAAGATTTCAAATGGACAAAGTTGTAGAAGGGAAATGGTAATAGAAGGGAGCCATGATTATACATACTATCAATCTACCTTTCTAGGAGAAAAAAAATGAACACTAGTTTGGAAAACCCAAATAGGAGATTCTAAAAAGGAAGAAGATCAACAAAGGTAAAAAGGCTCAAATAAAAATTCAATCGTTAGAACTAGTTGCTATTCCTCTTTCTTAGAAAAATTTACGAAAAGAAAAAGTAGATTCACAATTGAAGATAACAGTGAGAAATGCCATATTAATTATAATTATTTCCAATGTTTTGTATCTTACAAAATGATATGGGAGTTTCTCAATCAAAAAAACATACCATGGATATGGCATGACCATTATTGAATATTTACACTAATTTCCCAAACATATGAAGCAAATATGTCTTTTTTTCATTTGTTTCTATCCATCCTTTTCCTTTGTGTCCTCTTTCTACGAGGCACTATTCTAGTTGTGGCTGTTGATTGTTCATCACTTTGAACACCCTCCTCATTATTCTTTTCTCCCACTTGCTGAAATTCCAGGATGGTTTCCTGCCAAGGTTCAAGAATGACAATCAAATCATTGTGTGCAACAAAAAATTCATCATGTTCTTCTAGCTCCTCTTCATGCTCACTACTTGATGAGTTTGATTGTTGGGATTCCTATACACAACACAATTTAACTCATTAAAATAACATATCAAACCTTATTTTCTTGCTTCAAAGCATATAATTTAATAAACCATAAAAATATATGCTTTTTGCTATGTAAACCAATAGTTATTAATCTTGTAGAAACTTAGATCATAGTTTTATCTTTGCTTGTTTCATTTCTCTATGGAAAAAAAACCTATTTTAATTCTAGGTGTATCTATCTAGACTAATATATGTATCATTTTATTTGCAATGGAAATGAATGAAAAATATGAAATTTTATTATAGCCCATCATGCAAAGAACTTACCTCAAATTCATGACTAGTGACTAATTTCTCCCCTTGATCTAGCATATGTTGTCGAAGGCCTTGGGAACCATGTAGTAAAGCATATTTTAGGTCCTCCTCTGAAGCTTCCTTTTGAAATTGGTGAACCTACATAAAAAAATATAACTAAATAGATTATAAGGTATAATGAATCATAAGATACAATTAACTCACAACTTTTTCATGACTTTATTTATGAAATAGAGAATACAGTAGATGAAAATATTCACTTACCAAGCCACCATGTATGCTATTGTACCAACCAAATCCTAATTTATGGGATCCAATACTTGACACCCTAGCTTTGGTTGCTTTTTTGTATCTCAAAGGCATATTTTAGATCCTCCTCATGCAGATGGCCTATATTTTGGATTATTGTGGGCCTTCCTCTTAAATTTGGCATCTTTCATAAGTTCATCCCATGTCACTTGGTTTGTGATCCAAGCTAGACATGGATATCTCAAGTCTTTTGTGATCTTCGACCTTAAATTGTCTCGTTTAGAGTGAATGTATTTTTGTGCAATATCTAGAATAATTTCCTTATTAAAACCAAGATTTCTGAATACTATTATGACATCTTTAAAGAGTTCATCTTTCTTAGCATTGGCTTGCTTCCTCCAATCCATTTGAATGGCATTGCCAAATAATTGTTATGCACAATGAAAAATAAAGTGAAATAATTTTAACCCCATTTCATCCTTCAAGACATTTCCTTCTAAGGTGAGAAAGATTGTAACTTCTTACATTCCTTTCATAGTCACTAAGGATATTGTTGTGGTATTAGGGGTTGAGGTGGATGCTCCTATAGGTACATCAATCACTTTGTCATTTATTTCCTATATTTACAATGAGATCATCAAGCAACCATGTAATCACATTTTAGCATCATAAAAAAACCATGTAATCATCAAGCAACCATGTAATCATCAATGATGCTTTTACCAGTCAACATGCTATTACAATGATAAAAGTAAAATATGAACTAGAAAAGGAATTATAAGATAATATTTCTAGATAATTTTACTTTCATTAGAAGTAAGCCCTAGACTCCCCAATAATATCCTCTCCCATAACTCAATTTTTTAAAGTATTTATTTCCTAATTTCAACATTTTCAAGAGTTTTTGGTAGGTCGAGCCTTAGTATTCTTGATTGTGATTCAATAAGACTCCTCAAGGAAACTTGTTCAGGTGTTGGTGGGAGAATTCTGACTAAACCTAAACTTGATGGATTATTTATTTGTGATGTACTTCTAATAGGGGCATTCATGTCCAATTCAACAAGGATACTAGGAGCATCCATATTTGATGTAGAGGGCATGCTATGAGGTATTGTTCTTGATGCCACTCTTGTGATAGGTGTTTTCGGTCTAGATGTAGAAGGCATGCCACATCTTCTTGAGACATCCTGTAAGGCACAAATATAAATATTAAAGTGGTATAATAGGGGAAATAACATAATAAAACCCACACAAACATATGATTGAATCTTACCTTTTGCATAATATTAGGTGTATCAGATGGCATAATCAGATCTTGCATGCCAACAAGATGCATTCTTGGTGGACTTACTCTAGAAATTCCCTATGGAAAAAACACAAATATTTACAAAATAAATAAGGTGAAATAAGTTAATTAAAACACAAGAATCTAGATCAAATCTTATCGCGCTGGCATAATACTAGATGTACTAAAGGGTGTGACAGGGGTTGGAACGAATTTAGAGATGAAATGCATTCCATAAACATAAATTAACATAATATAATACAAAACATAAGATAATTGAACCTATAAAAGACAATTTTAAAAATTACCTCATGCACCATCATAGTAATGTCTTGCCCTTTCCCATTCCTTAGCATTTCAATTAGACTATTTAAGAGCAATGGATCCCCCATAGTAGAATTGGGAGCACCCATAGGAACATTCTTTTAAAAAGAAACAAATAATGACATAAAATGACAAAATATTAATTAGATAACATATGCAGGTGATATTAGTAACATAAGTCAAATTCACTAGCACATGAACAATAAGATACATAATTTTCATTATGTTTCAAAACATAAGAAAAATATAAACAATGCTCAACTCCAAAGTTTTTTTAGCTTTATGGTATTGTGTTTCTCTTGCCTAGGTGTCAATTGCATAAAGTGTGTAGGTGTTGATTGTGTAAATCTTTAAAACAAAAAAGTGTCTTTCAAGTAAATTGTTAAAGAAGTAAAAAAGAAAATGAAATAAATTATCCAATTGATTTGTTTTTTAAGTTGTATTCATTGACATTACAAACATCCACTAATAGAACACTCGAAACATTAAAATTATTTAATTTGTATTAATATTTTGTGTATAATTAAAAACATAATACTTAACTTGTAAAGAGTTAAACTGAATCCTCACAAACATCTTAAAGTGAACATGATGATCAAACAATTTCATTCTCACATGAAATATCCTCATCTGATGGCATAAATGCACCATCATTAATGGGCCCTAAATCCATAAATAAATTAATACCATAGTTTTCATGCTCTTCTTCACCTTCAAATACAAGTAAATGAAAATCAATAAATTCATCATCTTCATGGAATTGATGCCCATGTGGTTGCTCTTATCCTCCATAAACTTTCTTAAACTCATCATGATCTTCATCTTGTTCATACACATCATTGACAATAAAGTTTTCATCATATCCATCTTGGCCATCTATGTCTTCAAGGGGGACTTCTGCATCTTCAAGTAAATCATGGTCCTCTACATCTTGAACAAATGTTACTCTTCATCCTCTTGTATCATAATCAATAACGAATGACCAACCAAGATGTTCTAAATTTGGAAAGAGAAATATCTACTCACATTGATTTGGAAACACATAAGGTTCATAAGTGGCTTCAAACCTAGATGTATTGATCATATGGAATCCATTCTTGTGCAACAATATAGTTTTATCTTCACCCACTTTGACAAGATTATACCATTGAATACGAAAAAATAACTTTCTTGAAAGACATAAAATCAAGGTCTATAATATCCTCCAACACTCCATAATAGTGAAGTGTGCTTGTGATTGGTTGTCTATCATTTGTATGTGAACGACATTCCACCTCAAATGATTATGAAATTCCACAATCATAAGTTTGTCTCTTGTGATCATCCTTTTTGATGCAAAAATGATGACCAAAATTCCACATTCCTTTGTAATATGTTACCTAAATTCATATAAATATTAACTAATTAAATTCAAGGATAAAAATGTTAAAAGGAAAATTACTAAATACCTCAAATATGTTAATATATATGTATCACTTCCCCATTTCTAGATCTTTTAACAAAATTTAGTTGTTGTTGTGTCACTCTATTATTCCCCTTTGTTTCCTCTTATTCAATATAGGTCTTTAGCCAATACCATGAGCATCTATTTGGCTATTTTCTTTTATGGCTTGCAAGAAGTCCTCAAGCAATGTTTTGACCATATCTATTATATACATTGGTCCATTCCTTTTCATCCTCTAATATTTTTTGTTCAGTGTACTTCTCCATCCATTCCAACATAATGTTATAATTGTGTGCAACGTACAAATGTAATGACTCCCACTCCTTAGAATCTACAATGAAAAATAGATGTGTTCAATGAATTAATAATGATTTAAAGTTGTCTTATAAAATTTAAGATAAAATAATTACTTCAAACATTTTTGTATACCTTTTATCCTCTTTGAAGTCCCTTGACCCTCTAATTTTTCTCCTTTAAATGATTGAGGTTGGTTATTGTGGGTTCCTAATATGAAATTAACTAACACGAGACAACAAACAAGTGTTAATAAAGTTAGAAATCCAAACAAAAGAACTCCCTATGAGATTCTTAGTGAAATCAAGATGAAAACATGAAAATGAAAGCATAAGTAAGCTAAATGATAACATGTAATCAACTCAAACAACAAAACCTCCATCCCATAGGGGGATTCGTGCTCCCTTGATGTGGAAAGAAACCCTTTCCCAACCCCTTTGATAAGATCCAATGATGTAGTTGATTCCAAGTACCTTTGATGATGAACAAGCTCAAAATTTGATGAAAATGGTGAATGCTGTGAGTGAAAATGCCTATAGTAAGAATGCTTCAAGTTGTGAATCCATACTATGTAGAGGAAGCCTCTATTTATATGACTCAAGGGTTGAAGAATAAGAGAAATTGGTGAATGTGGGATAAAAGGGGTGCCAATAGGAATGTGACACTTGTCACAATTCTATTGGATGAAGGTGGAGCACAGTTTGGGGAATGTGTAGAGTAAAGGAGATGTAAGAGAAATAAATGAAAATGGTTGAGGATTTGAAAGGATGTAAGAAGTAAATGAATTTGGTTGAAAATTTGAAAGGATGTAAGAAGTAAATGAATGCACTTGAGGTATTTATAGTGTTTAAGAGGCTATTTAAAATCTTTGGAGGGAAATTGAATGAGGAGGTAGTTGAGAGGAATATTCTTAGGAATATGCCATTGTGAGGATAAATAGGGTTAATTAGATAATTAAAAGAAATGAATTTCATGTGCAACCTAGTTAGTTGAACATGGGTTGATTTGACTCTTGGGGAGTTAAAATCTAGAGGATTTGTTAATGATGATTAGAAAGTGGCTTAGGGTTAATTAATTCAGAATTAATTAACTTGGATAGGTTAGGGGATTATGAAATTTGATTTGATTTATTTAATCAAATGAAAGAACTTTAGGGGGATTTAAGTAAATGATTTGATTTAATTAAATATGATGAAAATTAGTCAAAATAAAGGTGAATTAATCTAATAAAGTTAATTATTTGATTAATAGTAGAAATTGCTGAATTTAACTAAATAATGCAGATTATTTAATTAATTTGTTAGTGCAAAAGTGATTTAGGAGGAAGTGATGTTAATTAATTAGAATTGGATGCATAATATCAATTAGGACTATTTACGTGTCTACATTTTTCCCCTCTTTGTAGCAATGTACTAGTTGTTTTGCTTTAAAGACTGATGCTGCAAAGATTAAAATTCAAAAAAAATAAAAAATTCAGATGCCCCATTGTTGCCCCAACAGAAGGAATTACGTTGCTACATTTCCCCCTTGAGATATCTAGTGGAAATGTCAATTTTTTGATTGAGATCACGATAAACAATATGAGAGGAGTGGTTTTGTTGATCAGAGGATGAAAATATAATTCCTTAGAAAGATTAGATATTTGACATAGACAATTTTAGTGATGTATAAACAATCATCGGCCATGGGTAGCCTCATGTATGTTTTGATATATCACACATATTCAACACTTAGATAGAATTGTTAATAAAGATAAAAGAATAAGAAGAAAAGGATGGATGGATTAACCATTGCTTTCAAGAAGATTCAGAAGTCCAAAAATTCCATGAGTTGTCAAGACTATTAGATATGGTGATGAGTGATGATGATGTATTCACTTATCCAAGGATTGGGACACATACATCACAACTTTCCTTATGTTTGATAACACACCTAGACACAATGCATTGAGGTATAGACAACCAAGATGGTGTGGTATCTAGTGCAATGGAATTTGACTCAACAAATAGATAGGAGTATCCTTGCTCACACCTGGCATAGAAACCTTGTTAGGATGTACTTTAGCTATTCCAAACACCTCGGACCAAAACATAGAAAGGAAAATCCTCTCAGTGTAATAGTCAACAAGACATCCAAAATATCATCCCTACACACCTAAAAAAGTGAGTATATGCCAAGGTTATATTACAAGAACATCCAACAATGACATAAAAAAAAGATAATGATCAATGCCCCAATCCTTTCTCTCTAAATCCATTTTGATAGACATCATCGAGAGGTCATTGGAGTAGGTGCAATAAGATAAATCACAAGTAAAGATCAAGTGAACAAACAAATCAATGTTCTTCATACCTCTAGCCAAGGGGATGTGTTTTGTTTAGGATACATATCCAAAGTGATTTCCAAAGATAACTCTCATTGTAGGAAGGATGCATCCTAGGACATGTTAGTGGATGGTGGCAAGTTGAGGGGTTGTTTGAAAGGCCACTAATATAAGGTTCAATTGACATGTTTGAGAATGATCAAGAGTTTGATTCTTACATTTAAATGATTTAATTTTGTTGATTGTTGTACTTGTTTTCTGTTTGTTTTGCCAAAGGATGAAGATGACGATTGATTTATAATGGATGAGAATTTATCGTGGGTGAAGCGAAATGAGATAGATGGATTTTTTCAAATATTTGGATGTTTTTGCAATGTTTTGAGGCTGTTTTGGGATTTTCAAGATGTATTAAAAATGTTTTTATTTTCAGACTTTCCAATGTTTTTGGTGTTTTCTAAGATTTTGACCAAGAACCTAACCTAAGGACCTATCCTAGGGGCCTTGGGGGATGATCAAAGATTAGCCTTGCCTACATTATATACGTAGAGACACAAACTTGTTTATTGATGAAATATGAACACAAACTTGTTTATTGATTGACACAAACTTGTTTATTGATGAGATATGAACAATTTGATTGTTAGTTTTTTATGATGGACACCTACAGATTGACTTGATGCCTTAGGGGCTGATCAATGATTAGCCTTGCCTATGTTCAAGCTCAGAGACAATGTAGTTTGACTGACACAGACTCATTTATTGATGAAGAATGAAGAATTGAATTGCCAATTTATTATGATAGACATCTAAAGGACCTATCCTAGGGGCCTCGGGGGTTGATCAAAGATTAGCCTTGCTTATGTTATACAAACAAAAGCCTCGTAGTTCAACATGGTAACAATGTTTTTTTTACTTTTTCTATTTTTTACCTATTTTTTGGATTTTTGATATATTTTGGATGTTTTTGGATTTTTGGTTTTATGATTTTTTTTAAAATTTTTTTCTCAATTTTATGAATGTTTTTGGATTTTTTGATGTGTTGGAAGATTTCAGACATGAATCCGATCTGATGTAGGTATAAGGAAAATTCCCAGACTACCTCGATATAGGCAAGACAAACTGACCTAGGAAAGTGTTGAGTAGTAATAGGATGGAACATGATATCGACATAGGATCAAGCTATGATGAAAATGTGGATGGGTGATGGAAAGATCAATGGAATGCGATGGGTGAATGTAATGGAAGGTGATGTGAAATAAGCCAAGGAAGCAATGGTGGATGGAGGTACTTATTTACACAAGATGCTTGATTTCTAGGTTTTTACCAAGGTACTTGCCCAAAGCGCCACTGAAGTGGTTTTCACTAGAGGATGTTTTTTTTCTTTATTGTTTTCAATCCATTTTCTGATTTTTTTGGATTTTGATATATTTTGATTTTTTTGTAGTTTTGGATTTATACCTTGCAAGCTTATGCATAATTTTTTTTGAGATGGAAGATAGATTGATGGGATCCTACATAGGCTCACCTTCGAGTGTCGATAGATGATATTCTCTTCATTTGTAACTTATGGTGACGACAAAGGGCCCCAACCAGTTGGGTTCAAATTTTCCCTTGTCTGGATTTGGTACATTCTTTTGATTTTTCTTTAACACAAGCTTGTTAACTTGGAAGGACCAACTTGTGATCTTTTTATTATAGCTTTGTTTGAGATGGTTTTGGTACACCTGTAGATGGTTCAAAGAATCCATGCACTGATCATCTAGTAATTCCAACTCATTCAACTATGATACCCGATACTCCTAATCAGTGATAAGGCTTTGCAAGGATATTCTCAAGGATGGGAGCTCAAACTCAATAGGCAGGATGGCTTCTGATCTCTAGATCAAGGAGAAATGGGTTGCATCTATAGGTGTGCAGATGCTAGTTCGGTAGGACCATAGGGTAGGGTTTAATTGTAGCTGCCAATCGCGACCAACTTCATTAACTATTTTCTTTAGGATTTTCAAAATGGTTCTATCCGTAGCCTCAACTTGGACGTTACCCTTGGGGTAATATGGGGTGGATAAGTGATGTTTGATATTGAATTTTTGGCATAGCTCACAAATATCCTTGTTTTTGAAAGGTATCCTATTATCTGAGATAAGGGCTTGGGGAACACCATAACAACAAATGAGGTAATTCAAGATGAATTTAGAGATCTGCTTCCTTGTGATATAGGTCATTGGGATGGCTTCCACCCACTTTGTGAAGTATTCTAGGGAAATGATAATGAACTCGTGTCCATTAGATGAGGTGGGTGTGATTTTTCTAATGATATCAATCCCCCATTGTGAGAATGGCTAAGGTGTGATAATTGGTTGGAGCTCTTGAGTTGGTGCATAGATGAGGTCCCCATGTTGTTGGAATTGTATACATTTTTGGACATAGTTGTGAGCTTCTTTCTCCATCATAGGCTAGTAGTACCCTATCCTCAATAGTTTCTTGGCCAAGGTCATACCACTATAATGTGAACCAAAAATGCCATCATGTACCTCTGTTAAAGTAGTCAATGCTTCCTCGGGGTTAAGGCATCACAAGAGGGTTCCTTCAATACTTCTACGGTAAAGGGTGTCACCTAAGATGATGAAACATGATGAATTTTTAATAAAGGTTCTCTTGATATTTGGGGTGATGTCGATAGGGAGGACTAATATTTTCAAGTACGTGAATATGTCATGGTACCAAGGATCATTAGGACCAATGGTTTCACATATGAACTTATATTTTGGTACCTCAAAAGTTGGTATGAGAAGTTGCTCTACAAGGAATTCATGTTTGTGGATGTTCCTTGGGATCTCTAGCAACAATCCAATTGTAGCCATAACATATACTGATCTATTGTTTATGCTCGATATCTACTCAAATGTTATGTTGATGAAGAATTCCTTGAGATCCTCCACCAACATTTTATATGGGGTAAGTTTATCATCCTTAGTTTGGTATTCATTGTTGATTTGATTGATAATTAGTTGTGAGTTCCCATAGAATTTGAGTGCCATGATTTTCCATTGTATTTCAATTCAAAGTCCTATGACAAGGGCTTCGTACGCTACAATGTTATTAGTACAGGGGAAAGATAACCTGTATGATTTTGGGATACAATCCCCTTGTGGTGTCATAAAGAGGATTCTTGTGCTTGACCCATGTTGTGTGTATGATCCATCAAAATATACCTTCCAATGGTCTACAATGTTCAGGTTGAAAATGGACTCATCTAGAAACTATGATAGAAGTGGGTTTTCAACATATATAGGTGCTTCAGCCAATTGATCTACAATTACTTGTCCCTTGTTGGATTTTTGTTCTACATATTCAATTTCATATTCTGTCAAGATCATGACGCACTTAGCTATTCATCCTTTGAGCATTGCTTTGGAAAGTAGATACTTTAGGGGGTCTATCTTAGCAATGAGCTTTATCAGATGAGCTAACATGTAGTGCCAAAATTTTTGTGAGGCAAACACTACTACAAGACAAGCCTTCTCGATGAACATGCAGTTTAGCTTGTGTCCCACCAAGGTTCTATTGATATAGTAAATGACTCTTTCTTTCCCTATTTCATCATACTGAGCTAGAAGATCCCCAAGTGTTGCCATCGTAGCTGATATGTAGAGGATCAGTGGTTTGTTTTGGATTGGTGGCATGAGGACTAGTGGTGTTAGCAAGTATCCTTTGATTTGGTTAAATTCCTAATTGCATTTCTCATCCTATTTGTAGGTCACTCCCCTGTGAAGGAGGTGAGAGTATGGGATGGTTTTATCTGCCAATTGTGCTATGAATCTTTAGATTGGTTGGAACCTTCCTTCTAGACCCCTCAATTGTTTTAGTGTCTTTGGTGCTTCCATGTCAAGGATTTATTTTACTTTTACAGGGTCTATCTCAATTCCCCTTATTGACACAATATATCATAGGAGCTTTCCCAATGTGACACCAAAGACACATTTCTTGGGATTGAGCCTTACCTTATATTCTTCTACTCTTTCAAAGATTAGACCCAACATTGATATGTGGTCTTAACGCTTTCTTGATTTGGCTAGTATGCCGTCCACATAGTCCTCTACAGATTTGTGGATCATTTCATGAAAGATCAGAGTCATAGCCCTTTGATATGTTGCAAAATCATTTTTGAGCCCGAATGGCATAATATTCCTATAGTAGGTTCCCCATGGATAGGTGAAAGTTGTTTTATGTTGGTCATCCTTTGAAATCATGATCTAGTTGTATCATGAAAACCCATCCATTAATGACAACATTTCATGAATAGTTACCGAATCTACAATCATGTCTATGTTGGGGAGAGGGAAATCATCCTTAGGGCATGCTTTGTTTAGGTCCTTGAAGTCAGTGTAGATTCAGATGCCCATAGTGGGCTTGGAAATAGGTACAAGGTTGGAAACCCATTCTAGATAATCAATGGGTCGTATGAAGCTAGTATCAAGGAGTTTCTACAGCTCAATTTTGACCAATAAGGTGATCTATGGATGCATCTTTCTATATTGATGTCTCACTAGTTTCACCTCTGGATAAACTACTAAATGATGGAATACTACCTCTAGATCAAGGCTGAGCATGTTGGCGTATGCCCATGCAAAGTTCACTTTGCTTTCTTTCAGAAATGTTGCTAGGTTTTCTTGTTCCTCGGTCAAAATTGACTCGACATAGAAAGTGATGTGCGATGACTCTTCAGTTCCCAAATTGACCGGATTGCACTTCTCTGATAGGATTACTAAATTCTCTTGATGGATGAAACTAAGGGGAAGATTGAATTCCTCATCCATTGGTGCCTTAAAGAGGTTTTTGACCATCGGATAGTTCCTTTCTTTTTACTATTTTGGGATTAGAAAGTGCCACAATGTGGTTTTCACTTAAGGATCTAGATGTTACTCTCAAATTTTCTATTTTGTGACTAAGAGATTCAATCGTTTACCCATAATACGCATGTGTGTCCAACTCAATATCAAACCCTACTTTGTGGTCTCTTTGTGTAAGATCATCCCTTAGTCCTGGATGAATTCTAAGAGATCCTCATCATTTTTGAACATGTCTAAGATCGGTTGTCCTCATTGGTAAGAGTTGATGAGTTGGGGGTAAATGAGCTTTAGTTTGGTGACTTGGCTATTTGGTTCAAACGACATGGTGGTTATCATAAAAAGGGAGGAATCCTCAAATACCATGGGTAGGTCAGAGATGGGATCCTCAAAGTGACTATTAAGTGATATGGGCACCGACGGGGAAGATTTGATCATTTTAACAAAAGAACCGTTGCCAAGTATGGTTATCTTCGTAGGGGTACATCTGAGGCCAAGATTCTTAGGGCGCTTCTAAGGAATGATGGGTTCAAACAAGCCATTGTCATTTTTCCCTAGCTTTTCATTTTTATTGTAGCCCCAGCCAAACATTAACAATAGACCTTTGTTGTTTTCTTCCATGGGAAAATTTGGTATGGGTCTTTCATCTCGATATAATAGGCTTGATACATCCTTTTTGTTTACCACCTCTTTGCTTAGGTCTCCCAACTTTTTGAAGGTGGTGGGTTATTCTTTGAAGGTCTGAGGTATTGTGTCGATTGGTTGTGATTTTGATGAGATCTAGAAGATTGAGGTAACTCTCCTATCACAAAGGCACTCTTTTTCATTTTATAGTCCCCACACCCATTATCCTGGATTATAGCCTTGAAATATGGGATGTTCCTAATGGTAGGTGTCTTTTTCTCATAAGTGGAGGCTAAATTTGATGGATCGACATAGGGGGATGTGGGTCCTTCATTATTTTTTGGAACTTGGGGGATCTTGTAGTATTTGGCTTCCATATTTTTGGAATAATATAATGGTTCGGGGTCACCATGAATCTTGACTTCTTGATTTTGGTAAGGAAATTTTACACATTGATGGAAAGTGGATGTGAGTGCTTGCATCCCATGGATCCATGGGTGCCCTAGGAGAATATTGTAAGGGATTTAAAGGTCAAGGATGTGGCAAGTAGTTTTCATGATTGTTGGCCCTACTTGGATAGGGAGTTGAATGGTTTCTTGAGACACTCGCTCTTGATCATCATAGGCCCTGATGGTGATACCTTTTCCCTTTTCAATGACATCCTCTAAAAATCCCAAATTCTTTATTAGTTGTAAGGTGAAAATATTCAAACCTGCACCCACATCCACCAAGACTCTTTTGACTTTGTTCTTATAGACTAAGACTTCAAGATGGAGTGCGCAGTTATGAGATGGTTGGGTTAGGAGATCATGCTTAGAAAATGTGAGGTGTGGTGTAGTGATGTCCTACCATAGCTTGAAATTGGTCTGCATCAAGGTCTTTGGAAATGGAGGATGTGACCAATGCCTTCTCTAGGATGTCCCTATGTTCAAGCGAGATCTTAAGCAACTCAATGATGGAGATTTGGGTGGGGGTGTTTTTTAGTTGTACCAAGACACTATAACCACTAGGGTTTGATTTTAGATTGGCGGGCGGTGCGTTGGGTGGTGGTGATGGTCTTGGTATAGAAATTTTTTTGCTATGTGTGGTGACTCCACACTCAACTCTAGGTCCTTTGATATTGACAATTGTTACCCATTCATCAAATGATGATACAACATGATCATAGATATGGTTCACATTGTGGTAACTTTTTCCTTTACCATTTTTGTTTCCTTTATTATGATCTGGCATCAAATTTATGTATATTATGAGATCTTGATTCCATGTTGGTTGTTCAATTTTTATGACTTTATTATCAATGAGATCTTGGATCAAAATTTTGAGTCTCATATAACTAGCTGTTGTGTGTCCCTTTATTTTGTGAAATCCACAAGGGTGCTTCTCGTTATACTATGGTGGTTTAACTTGAGGCTCTTGGTAATTTTTGTAAATAGGGAGTTTGATGATATTTTCCTGTACTAGCTGTTGCATGACATATTCAATGGGTTCCCCAAGTGGTGTATATTTTCATTTTGGGGGATATTTTTTCTTTGGGGGTGGTCCCCCTTGAGCGTTTACATTGTTGACAGTTTGATTATTAGGTTATTGTTGTGATGGGTTGGTTTGTGAGGTGTTTTATGTGTTGATTTGTGGTTGTGGGTATGTTTTTTGTTGTGTATTCTGCCTTGCGGTGCTCATAACAACCTTGGCATAAATGACACCATCATTGGTGATGTTTTTAAATTCTTGGCCCACATGTAAGGTTTGTCATTGTAACTTGTCAAAATTCGATTGTATTGGTATACAGGTGTGCCCCCTTATGCAATGAGGGCTCTTTCAATGTTGAGCGCTTTAGGGATCAATTGGTCATATGTTGTTATACATTGCACTCTTAGATGGAGGAACAAGCTCCCTTCAAGGTTAGAGATAATGGTCCTAATTTTTTGTTACTTTGGCATGGACCATTTTCTCTTGCTAGCTCTAGATCTCCATCATTGTAAGAAAGCCACAAATGTTTCTCCCTTAGCTTGTTTGAGGCTAGATAGTTCTTCCAGGCTTACCTCCATGTCTAGGTTGAAGGAGTAGTTTTCTATGAACAAGTCCACAATTTCTTGGAACATTTTGATTCTGGGAGGTAAGCGGGAGAACCATTCCATTGCGGGGCCAACTAAGCTTCAAGGGAAAATGCACATAAGATAAGAATCATCATAGGCCACCTCCCTGAAATGTATGTGAAAATCTCTCATTTGGTCCTTAGGATTTCCATTCCCACGATATTTTTCAAATTTTGAAATTTTGAATCTTGGTGGGAATGGAACCATCACAATGCTTTTATCAAACGAATAGGGGCACAAATTCCCTTACATGTGTGACTTTTTCAAAATTTTGGATTGGATGTCCCGTATCTGTTGTGAGAGAAATTTGACCTGTGTGGAGAGGCCACTTTGCGGATCTGGTGATGGGATGTGCATGTTTTGGGATGGAGTGTTTTGTTGGATGAAGGATGGGGTGGCTTGCATATTTAGGTTCAAAGCATTATGTTTCATGTTCGTGGGAGAAATTGTTGGAAGTTTTGTTCTATGAGAAATTCTTATTGGTATGCCTATTGTTTTTGCTATGCCAACAACACTTGTTGTTGGGCTTGTTATTGTTGTTGTTGTTGGGTCAATAGTGCTTAGTATTGGGCCTATTGTTGTGCTACTTGTTTCTATTGTGCTATCAATTCCTATTGTTGCGCATGTTGTTGTAAGGCTTTTTGGTAGGCTTGTTGCTATAATAAGGCTTGTGCTTATGCTTGTTATTGTACTTGCTATGTGGCTTGTTTCCATTGTAGTAAAGCTTGTGCTTGCACTTGGGCTTGAGATTGAGCTTGGGTTTGTGCTTGAGATTGGAATTTATGTAAGGGCTTTTGGTAGGCTTGTTGTGCTGCTTGTAATGTGATACTGTATTGATTTACTACACTTGGAATTGAAGGTGGAGGTGGAGGATTTTGTGGGATGGTGTGGGATGGTGTAATGAGAGATTGTTGGGGTGGTTGTTGAGGGGTTTGTTGAGTGATGACAAGGGGTTGTGTGGTGGATGGTATGGTTGATATGCTTAGTCCTTGGGAGACTATATTTTAGGATGTTTGGGGTGTTGTAGATAATGTGATGATTGGCTTAGAGATTTGGGTTGGTGCCACTTGGTGTTACGATATCAGTGGCATGCTTGGAGGATTTGGTATGATAGATGTGTTGATTTGATTTTTGCTTAGGGGGTTGATTTGATTCAATTGGTTTTGGATTCATGTGTTGGATGAAGGGAGTTTCTCTATACATTGAATTGGTGTATATGATGATGTCAAAATAGGGAAAGTTGGGAAGATTTGTGACATGTTCCCTTGTGGAAGTGAGGATGAAGCATTGAAAGCACCCATTGTCCAAATAAATCCACTTGTCCTTGTGACACAGTGGGGAGAGAGATTTGTGTATCAAGAGGGTATGTTGGTGTTGCAGAAAAGGTGGAAGGGTTGTTTGTATCATGGAAAATGAGTATCAGATATGGATGTTTAGGATCTTATGGGATGGTGCTAGGAATACCCAAGATCACATTGGCCTCTAAATTTTGGTTGTTGACAAGTGGGTTCCCTTGAAGGGCTTGGAGTAATGAACTTCCCTTGGTGATCATTGGTTGACTTGGGGCATGTCATGATGATGGTTGAATGATGGGTTAGATGATGCTTGGGAATGAAGGTGTGAATAAATTTTGTGGAATGTTCCCAAAATTTTGTTCAATAATAGTGCTCACATCAAAATCGGAAGGGGGTTTAGCCCCTTGTTTTGCCAATGCCAACATATATTGTGTGGGATTTAGCCTCATAATTGTGTTGAAAAGCTTGTGTATTTCAAGATTTTTCACTAGTTCTAATGTTCAATTTTAGTCCAACTTGAAAAAATCAAATCAATGATTAATTTTAAACCCAAATTGATCTAGTTGGCCTAAAACAAAAAATAAAAGCAGAAAATGGATGCTCTAGAATATTACAATAAGCATTTAAAAATGCTTTTTCAAGTTCAATGCCCACTTTTTTAACTAAGATATGTTTTTTATTTTCTATATTTTCTTTGTCTTGCTACTCTATTATCTTCAAGAAATATGCAAATCAATTATCGACAAATTCAAATTTTCCAATCAAATATTGATATATTCAAGAAATATCTAAAAACATATCACTATACAAACAAATGTTAAGAAGTGATAGTTTACTAATTCGTTAGGTTGCTAATCCTACACTCAAAGAAAATAGATGTTAAATCTCTGTAAATTCACAAAAAATTCAATTTGGGAATAATACCCAGCATGGATAAATATTCAAGAGAAGTATCCATCTGCAATAAGCAAGATCCATAAATCAATTTTTTAAAAGTAATAAATCTTGTTAAAAGACACATTGACTAAAATGTAATAACACATCAAACTAATTGAAGGATGATATCAATCCTCAATAAAAAAACACCTACTACAACTAATTTGAGAAGATACCAAAAATTGTAGTCAAGAGCACATAATAAATGACATTTGATCAAGTTAATAAAACATAATTCTTTCAAAATTGCAAATGTGTAAGCTACAGATTCATTCCCGAGAACATTTGATAACATTCCACAAATTTCCACAAAATCAATTCTTTATTCTACTTACTAGATTGTATTCATGTATTTAGTTGGAAATTTGCACCACTCCAGGCAATTCACTTATATTAGGAGAGTGGTCATTAATTCTCATAACTACTGAAGTGAATGCAATCGAGTGGGGAGTGAAGATAATTTTTTTGACAATTAGATGAGTATTTAATCTGGTTTTTAACTCTTTGTAATATATGGTGGACAACTTTGAAGATATTACCTAGTGGTGCATTTAATCAACAATCAAATCCACACACATTTCCCCAATGGAATTTCTAATTAAAGATATTAAAAAAGAAGCCCACCTCACAAATAATGTCGCACCTGCAAGATTCTAATTGATCTTCAGAAGCAAAATAATAAACTCTAAACATGAAGACGATGCAATTCAAAGCCCATCTTTTCCTTAATCAAATCAAGAAATTGATTAAATACACTAAATCAAAAATTTGTACACGTAAACAGTCCTCCATGATCAGCAAGTGGGTTTGAGAGGTGAGCATTAAAGAGAGTGAAGAGCATACATCTATTATTGCATAGATTTGCATCCTCCTAATGCCAAAATGTGAGTGCCTAATCTGAAATTAACTAACAAGAGACAACAAACAAGTGTTAATCAAGTTGGAAATCCAAACAAAAGCACTCCCTATGAGATTCTTAGTGAAATCAAGATGAAAACATGAAAATGAAAGAATAAGTAAGCTAAATGATAACATGTAATCAACTAAAACAACTAAACCTCCATCCCATAGGGGGATTGGTGCTCCTTTGATGTGGAAATAATACCTTTCCCAACCCCTTTGATAAGATCCAATGATGTAGTTGATTCCAAGTACATTTAAGTTAATGAAAAAAGCTCAAAATATGATGAAAATGGTGAATGTTATGAGTGAAAATGCCTATAGTAAGAATGCTTCAAGTTGTGGATCCATATTGTGTAGAGGAAGACTCTAAGTTTATATGAATCAAGGGTTGAAGAATGAGATAAATTGGTGAATTTGGGATAAAAGGGGGGCCAATAGGAATGTGAAACTTGTCACAATTCAATTGGATGAGGGTGGAGCACATTTTGGGGAATGCATAGAGTAAAGGAGATGTAAGAGAAATAAATGAAAATGGTTGAGGATTTAAAAGGATGTAAGAAGAAGTAAATGGATGTGGTTGATGATTTGGAAGGACATGTAAGAAGAAGTGAATGAATGTAAGAGGTATTTATAGATGTGTAAGAGGCTATTTAAAACCTTTGGAGGGAAATTGAATAAGGAGGTAGTTGAGAGGAATATTCTTAGGAATATGCCATTGTGAGGATAAATAGGGTAATTAGATAATTAAAAGAAATGAATTTCATGTGAAACTCAAGGTTAGTTGACCATGGGTTGATTTAAATCTTGAGGAGTTAAAAGCTAGAGGATTTGTTAATGATGATTAGAAAGTGGCTTAGGGTTAATTAATTTAAAATTAATTAACTTGGATGGGTTACGGGATTATGACATTTGATTTGATTTATTTAATCAAATGAGAGGAATTTAGGGGGATTTAACTGAATGATTTGATTTAATTAAATATGATGAACATTAGTTAGAAGGAAGGTGAATTAATCTAATAAAGTTAATTATTTGATTAATAGTAGAAATTGATGAATTTAACTAAATAATGCAAATTATTTAATTACTTGGTTAGTGCATAAGTGATTTAGGAGGAAGTGATGTTAATTAATTAGAATCAGATGTGTAATATCAATCAAGACTATTTACATGTGTACAATTATAATCCCACAATCTAGGAGCTTGAAGATGTAATTTAGGTAAGTATTCACACAAATGAACCATTGTTTGGAAAACCATGTGCCCCTCAACCATGGACCCTTTTGTTCAAGCCTTTCACCTCAAAAATTGTTTTAGAACCTATGGACACAAAAATTGTACTCCTTTGTAGATAGTACAATTTGTGGTCTAATTTTGTCCTATTTTAGACACCCTTGCATCAATCACCCCTTAAAAATTACATTTATAGGCCCCTAATGCTCATTATTTTGGACTTTAAGGCCTATTCCACTCACAAACTATACAAATCCCGACAAGCAACATTCAAACCACTCAAATTTCATGAAACCCACCTCAAAAATCCCTGGTGGGACTAAGTTGCCTAGGGTGGCGACTTAGTCCCTTTTGAGGTATTTTTCACTTTTGAGCTAGAAAATTATCAATTTAATTCAAATTATTGATGGATGTTGGCCTTTGAAGTTAAAATAATGAATAATTCAGTGTTAGTGCCTATAAATACATGTTTTTAGGTCATTTTTCACAACATTAGGTCATTTTTATTAGGAAAAATCAAGAGTCAAGAGTCAAATATCTTTCATAAGAAGATTCATTAGTATTTCTACAACAAAGTTGAACCTTTAGGGCAACAAGTTAGGGTTTTTACAATTCTTCAAACTCATTTTTTTGTCCAAGATATTACATTGTAAAGGATTGATTATTGATGCCTATGGTGAATTATGGAGAAATCTAGGTTGAGGAGATGCAACAAGCCATCAAATCAATCCTAAAGAATTGTTTTCAAAGTGATTCCATCTTCCATTTTCTCTCTATATTCAGCCTAAGGAGGGTTTGCATGTCATTAAGATTCATCTCTAATGTTATTTAGTGTCTCTTAGAATGAATCTTGCATTTTTCTAAATTCATTTATGCATCTTATTCTTGCACTTTAGAATAGGGTTGCATCTTAATTTCAGACTTCATAGTCTTCGATACACTTAGGGCTAGGGTTTTATGCAGATTTTATCTCTTTGAAGGTTTAAATACTAACTAGTGGTTTGACCAAGGAAAACCCCCCATTAGAAACCAATTTATACTCTATTTTGTAGGTATTTTTGCAGATCCGGATCTGGGTTCCTATCAGAAACTAGGGTGTAGACTGTGGGCTTCTATTTCCACTTTCATATTTGTAGAAAATCCAAAGTAGACTAAGTTGCCAATAGTGGTGACTTACTCCCACTACACTAGTTTTTCAAAATTTTCAACAGTTCCAGATACCCTTTTGGAAGAAACAAATTTCTGGGCAGTTTACCTGATCTATGACTAAGTTGCCCAGCTTGGCGTAAGTGTCCCAGTAGGCTAAAAAGTTAGATTTTCTAGAATTTCAGAGGCATCTACAATCTCCATTCTGCCCTTCATCATTTTCCAGGTGCATATTTTTTTCATCTTTATTTTGTTCTCTATTGCATTCATTTTATCATTCTGCATATCATAATGTGTTTTCAAACAACTCACATTTCTTAGGTTTTGTATTAATAACTCATTTCTTTTATCAATTCATTGCATCAGGACATTGTATTTAGGCATATTTCATCCATCCTTGCATTGATTTTGAATGTTTACATTGCATTTTGGCACGTATTTCTCCTTTTAGGTGAAAAACCCTAGAAGTGCAAGAAAGTCCTTGGAAGCCAAAATATTTGTTTACAAAACCTTTATATATTTCTCACAAGCCACATTGTCTTAATATGGATAGGACCACACTATTTAATCTCTTCTACTATGTGTACAAGGTAGTGCTCTTTAGAATTGAAGAAGCTTGGTGGGAAGTACATTTAAATATCACAAATGAAAAGTGGAACATTCCTCTTCCAATAATTCAATTCATCATGATGTATATCTCTAGATGAAATTCACCTACAAATATTAATGTGTATTATAATAAAGACTTATTATTTGTTTAAAAATAAAGGTATAAACCTATATAAAGGCATAACCAATAATGCACTTCAAAGGATAAGAGTCATGGAAGAGTATGCATGATGGATTCAACATACCTCAAATATTTGGATAATTTGTAAATAGTTAACATGACATCACATTCAAAGGTGCTCGATATTACTACGGGCAACACATACAACATGACCATTAAAAAAAATAATGTTAAAATATGCATGAACTTTTGTTATCACTAAGATATATAAATTTCTAATTATGTTGCCAACAAATCTGATGTTCTTCAAAGTTACCTTTATCCAATTGTACCAATCATGTGTTTTTATCTCAAAGAACTCTAACCCATCTCTTGTGAATAAATTTTTTAATCTCACACCAAAATCAACATGAAATCTTATGCTTTTCATTGTATCAATGATGTTTTCTTTGTCCTTTGACATAAAAATCTATGGAGCATGAATAAATGAGTTGTTTTCATGCAACCATATGTTCGACATGATATTAGAAACTTGAAGGTCCTTTCATAACTTTATTTGTGCTTCAAGGTTGTTTCAATTTAGATATTTCAACAAACACTGTCATATTTTTCCTAATGTGCATAGTATCAAATAGCTGGACTAAATTGGAAAGTTCTTATACTATTGTAATTTGTAGAAATTAGAGTCTTTTCATTCCTAGGGGAAAGCTTGTCCCTTCTTTTTTGTCATATAGTGATTTCCACCTAGCAGGGTTCATCCTTCTTGGCTTCTTCATTTCCACTTCCTTTCCATTAAACTTTTTTTTCTCATGCACTTGATAGTGATGATTTTGTGATAAAAATTATCTATACTCATCATACACAGTTTTATTGAGATCCTTTGACTGCCTATACAATATTTTCCACCCACATGATGGAAAACCATGTTTCCCTTTGTTTATAGCCCTGAAATAAGAATGGAAACCATATTTAGTAAATGGTAAAATGAACAAAATAATTATAAATGTAATTTATAATATATTACCACAACAAATAAAGAGTCCCGAGGCATCATGAATTGTCTAGATAAGGATCACATGAAAGAAGAAGTTTCTATCATTGATAGGTCTTGATAAATAGTACATATTTACAACATCCCATAATTATTGAAGCTCATAAATGAAGGGCTCCATTTATACATCCATATCCTTTACCTGATACTTCCCTAAGTATACAAAAAGCTCTTTATCAGGCTATAGTTGTAGAAGTGGTAATAGTGGATATGCTATAGTTGATGAGAGGGTTTGTAGTTGATGTAGATGTATTTCAAACATGTTAGTAGTGTTTTTGATGTAGTTGGTTCACTTGGTTTCCAAGTGCTTTTGAGAAAATTTGAATAAAAGAGAGTTTAGTGTGACATAGTGGTGTTCAATGTTCTGCTCCATATTTCTTCATGGTTAAATTTATGCCTACATGGTTTGGATATAATAATTAGAGGTGTTCAGAGGATTTGTATCTATAGTTTTAGGTTTTGGATCACTCAAAAAAAAAAGTTGTGTTTGACAGTATGTCTGTCTGGTGAAATAGGGTATTTGGGAAATGAGATTGCTCTATATTTCTCTATAGTTGAGTTTCATTTCTTTTTGATCTAGGAATTTTCTTATATTGGCTATACCTACCTTTTCTTGAGGTTTCAATTTTTGTGGTGTTCTGCAAGGCTATTTGGTGTGTTAGATGTCTGTGCCAATGTGTTTAGTTGCATAAAATGATCATGTTCCTAGTTTCAGGTGGTTGTGGTAGAGTTGTAGAATATTTTGGAGTGGTGTTATGTGATTTGTAAAGTTTTTTTTGTACCTATTTAAGAATTAACTTAATTGTTAAGGGTGTTATTGTAGGTTTGGTTGACCTGGCGTGTTAGTGCTAATTGTGGAGGATGATTTTTGTTTGTGGAAGTATTAAGAAGCATGCTGATAAATATTTGGGTTCGAGTTAAGTTGTGGAATAGTTTTCCTTCACTTTACATCTTTAAGTGTTTGGTGCCGACCTATTTAATGTTGCATGGTTGAGGTGCATATGTTTCCTTAAGGCTAACCTAATTGAGATTTTTTAGTTTGCAGATGGTACAAATGTAAGGCGAGTTATTGTATGGAAGTAGTAGAGAATTTATATCATGTGAACAATGAAAAAGAAGTAAAAGTGATTAAGTATGGTAATATGAGTGTGAGCCTTAATGCTTATGACTCCCAAATGCATTGAGTAGAAGGTGTGTACATTTTAGTCTATTGTATGAGTGTTTTGTGCTTTAGTGGAACTATATCTTAGAATAAGAGAGATGCATTGTTAGTAGTTCAAATTGGTAGTGAGCTACCCCTTATTATATCTTCTTTCCTCTAGATAGTGAGTCCTTTTGGTAGTGAGCCCTTATTTCTTTTGGGTAGTGAGCCCATTATATTCGGTGTTGCTATTAATTTATATTGCTAGCTAATCCTCAAGATGGTTTTTCCCTTCTTTGGTTTTCCACTTAAATATGGTGTTCCTATGTGTTCCTATGTGTTTTTTATTACTATTTCTCATGATCAAATTTTGTTAATGCTTAATAAGGGTTTAATGATTTATTTAAGGGTTTAAAAATATATTGAGGGATTTAATGTTTGAAGTATACAAATAATTCACCCCTCTTAGTTGTCCTGTGCATCTAAAAATTGGTATCAGAGCAAGGTTCCTTGGATGAAGCTTAATAGCTTGAGGTAGATCTAGATGACACATAGGAAGGAGGCTCCCTTGTTTTATGGGACAAATTATGCATTCTAGAAAACTAGGATGAAAGCTTTCCTTGTTTCCCCAGGGTTTGGATTTTTTAGAACTCAATTACAAATGGATATACTAAGCCCACTAATGGTCCAACAATTGATGATGAGATCAAGGCATATGAGAACAATGGGAAAGAAATGAATTATATTTTGAGTGGTCTTGTTGATTTAGAATTGTGAAGGTTATGAGCTACAAATCTGCTAAAGATATTTGGAAGAAGTTGGAAAGTGTCTATGAAGGAGATGATAAGGTCAAGCAAGAAAATATGTAGAATTTGAAGACTAAATTTGAAACCTTAAGGATGTTAGAGGATGAAGATATTGCAAGCTACATGCATAGAGTGAATGAAGTTGTCAATTTCATCAATGGCCTCGGTGGAAAATTGGAAGAATATGAGGTGGTAAAGAAGGTATTAAGACCTCTTCCTAAATCTTATAGTCATAAAGTTTTTGCTATTGAGGAAGCTTGAGATCTAGATCATTATTCTAGAGATCAATTGTTTGGTGATTTAAATACTTTTGAGTTGAGAGAGTTTGGTAAAAATGATTCAAGAAAAGAGTTTTCTTTTAAAGCTAGAAAAATAGATAAGGATGATGGATCAGATTTGGATGATATTGATGAGATAGAAGCAAATTTCCTTAGGAGATTAAAAAGGGGACTAGAAAAATATAGAGGTAAGTTACCTTTAAAATTTTTCAATTATGGAAAGATAGGTCATTATGCTTCAATATGTCCAGCTAATGTTTCAAATGATAAACATAAGGATAATAAAGGTAAATCTTTCAAGAGAATTTATTATGTTAAAGAAGTTGCTAGCATATTTGATGATAAATCTGACTACCCAGATGATGAAAATGATGAAAGTTGTTCATGGCTCTGAATGTTGGAAATAATTCTACTAACTTTGAAAGATGTATGAAGGAAATTTCTTTGGAAATAGGTCACAACATCAAAGGAACTATTGTGACTACTTTTACACTAGAGAGGAGAAAAATCATTGGATAATTGACAACAAACGATGAAATCATATGATAGGTGATAAGAGTAAGTTTGTTAAACTTGAAAAATTTGAAGGTGGTCTTGTTAATTTTGGTGATGATACATCTACTAAGATATGTGGAAATAATTTAATTAGTTTTGATGGCAAGCATAATACATATGGTGTTTTTTATGTCAAGGGTATCTGACATAATATTTTGAGTGTAGGACATATTTTTAGCAAAGGATATAATCTTGTATTTTAGGATGGTGATTGTGAAATCAGAAAATGAAGCTCTAGAACTCTAGTTGCTATAGGAATAAGGATAGATAGGAATATTTATCAACTCAAAGATGCTAATGGTAAGTGATTTATGAATCAAATCAATTAAATTTGGAAATGGCATAGAAGAATGTATCATATCAATTTTGATAGTTTAGTGAGGATCAACTCTACTCAATCTGTGAGAGATTTGCTAGGGATTACAAAGCCTATCAATGTAGTTTGCAAGGAATGTCAGGTTGGGAAGAAAATAAGAAAGAGGTTCAATATCAAAGAATATTCTCCTCAGAACCTTTGGAGTTGGTGCATAGTGACCTATGTGGACCTACAAGAACAAGAAGACTTCAAGGTGATAGGTATTTCATGTTATTGATTGATGATTTCTCTAGAATAACTTGGGTAACTTTTCTTAAAGAAAAATAAGAATCTCTTGATAAGTTTAAAGAATTTAAAGCTATGGTTGAGAATGGAATTGATATGAAAATAAAGTTCTTAAGGTGTCAGAGGTGGATAATTCATCTTCAATTATTTTAATATTTTTTGTGAATATGGATGGAATAAAGAGGCATTTGTTAGTTCCTAAAATTCCTCAACAAAATGGAGTGGTTGAGAGAAAGAATAGGATAGTTCAAGAAGTAGGAAGGACAATTATGAAGGAAGAAAATCTACCATATGTATATTGGAGAGAAGCTAATCATACTGTAGTATACATACACATTAGAGGACAAGAAAAAGTAAATAGTTCAAAGACTCCCTATGAACTATGGTATGGAAGAAATCCTACTGTCAAATATTTCAGAGTGTTTGGAAGAAAATACTATATCAGAAGAGATGAAGAAAACTTGGGGAAGTTTTATGTAATCTATTAGATGAAGGAATCTTTTTTGCATATTCTACAAGAAACAAGTCTTACCAGTGCCACAACAAGAGGTTGAAGAAGATAGTTGATAGTGCAAGTGTCAAAGTAGATAAAGAACCACATAAAATATTAGTACTGATAGAAGGATATGAATATGACGATTCTTCTTACAAAGAAGGAAAAGAAGAAGAAAAGAAAAAGGAGATGTAGGTTGAAGAGGAAGAAGATCATATAGTGATTAAGGCATGCAAGGATGAGAATTGGACCAAAGCTATGGAAGAAGAGTTGATGCAGATTGAGAAGAATCAAACTTGGGAATTAGTCCCAAGAACAACAAACAAAATGTAAAAGGAACTAAATAGGTATTTTGGAACAAGCTAAATGAGAATGGAGAAGTTAGAAAATAGAGGGAAGGCTTTAGGGGAAGACATCGGGTTATTTTCAAGGAGCTTGATATCCATAGGGGAAACAATGGGGGTAAGGTTTAGTTGGGGGTAACAACACACACATATTTATAAAGGGAATAAATTAGACCTTGATGCAGGGGTGATGAGGCTCATTTTTCTATGTGGGTCCTTAGGGAAGAAAGGAGATAAAAATTCTCATTAATCCAATCCCTGTCATACATATGATTTAACAGAGGAAAATGATAACCATGTATTGTTTCATATCTTCCCTCAAGGGTAAAATAACAAATAAAGTGAATTCTTAACAAACTACAGGGGTAGGCATCTTCTTCTAGTCATAATTATTCTATAGATGAGTAGGTTTTTCACCTTCCTCAAAAACATTATCCTTGAATTTATGGTATTATCTATTGTGAATCTTTGCCACCTTGAGACCTTTATGTTGAAGTCCTGTAGCTTTTGCAATGAGACTAGCAATAACCTCAAACTGAATTCCACCAATGACGACCTTTCTAGCATTACAAGAGTTGATTTTTTTTGAGTTTAGACTATCATCATGCCCTTTCATTGCTTGAAAGAAGGGAGTGAGGCCCACCTCCTAAAAAATTCTGTACAAATTGACATTTGGTTTCAATGGGATGGAAGAAAGAGGTTTAGACCTTTTTCTTAGGTCATGGGTATGTGCAGGAGATCATCATGGAAAAAACAAGCCCTTAAGTGGCAAAAAAATTAGAAAAATCAGAGTTAGGCAACTTGATGTAAAAATTTGAATAAGTTATCTATATTATTTCAAAAATATGTAAGAATAGAATTTGTAGCAAATTGAATGTAGTTTCTAAACTACTAGGTTTTTAAGAAAAAAATCTATTTGGTGAAAATTGGAAATTTCAATACAGAGTACTTAAATTTGGGAAAAAATAAGTAGTTGTCTGTTTGACCACCCTAACCATAATAAAATGATAATAATTTTTATAATATTTTAGATATAAGTAGAGGACTCATGTCCCAATGTGATGCATATTTTTTGTAATTTTTTTCCAAGTAAATAATTAATTATGAATTTTTATTACAACTTTTAAAAATATAAAAACTCTTATGTTTGACCACCTTAACTTGGTCAAAACTTCATGAAATTCAATTTTTTTTTTTAATCCTATATTATGTGAAATATAGAATGTGACGCATGTTTTGGATTCAAAAAATGTGATAATGTTTGAAAGCTATAGATTCTTTTCAATCATTCTATCAATCAGGACTTTAGTCGTAATTTGAATAGAAAATGAATAATAATTATTTATTAAACTCAAAGTAAAGAATAATTTATATTGGTGGAAAGCTGAGAATCTCTTTTAAAAACCTTTTTCATTTCACCAATTTTGGGTAAAAAAAAAGTCGTCAGCCACATACCCATCATATTGCCACTTTTTGGCCCATCATGATCCTGCACATACCCTCACCCATTTTAGCACTAAAATACTTAATCAAAGACCAAGATAAACCTTCACAATAATCTTAATAGAAAGAGTAGGATGGATGGGGTTTGAAATGCACAAGTAATTATTGAAGAATGAGTAGTCGATTAAAGAGGAAAAAATATGGCTCGTGTCAAGCATTCAAATAATTATGGCCCTAGCATGTGAAGCAAGCCACCTTTTGAGGGTATTGTACTTAGAGGAAATTCATACAAATTAAAACTCAATAAAATGGAGTGGGGAGATTCCTGACTTGTGTTGCCAATTTGGAAATCTTTCATTTCCATAATTACTCTGCTTTCCAAAAATTCAATAAGAGTTGGAGCTTGAAAAGACATTATTTCCAAATCTGAGAAGAAGATCATGAAAATGCCATGCCTATGATTAGGGACTAAGTCCTCATTCTTAAATTTTATATTGTTAAAATTTAAGTCTATCAGCTTCATATATGCCAATAATAAATCCTTTTCAACATTGTACTTATTATGGGTCCACCCACACATCTAAGGGGGATAAATGATAAATAAAATTAGTAAGACAAGAAGCATTGAGGACCTTAACAACTTACGAGGTTGAAGCATTATGAACTTTGTTATAGATGTTAGATGACCAACTATGGTAAAGTCTTTCATTTGAAATAATTTCCTTAATACTAAGAGAGATATTTTGAGATCCCTAGTAGACCCAATTAGGATAGGAGATGTCAACATTCGTTATGTAGAGCATGGGTATGCAATATCCTAACACACAAAAACAACCACTCTTTCAAACCCTTAGTCATCAACTAGCGGGCTTTCCTTTGCAAACCCTCATTATTGCTAGTAGCCTTTCAAAAAGGCATTTTTGGACATATCTCTTAAACCAAAACTGATCTACAAAAAGGGAGGCCTATTTCAGATACCCATTTGGCCATTCTCAAACATATGAAAAATATAGGTAGGATTCCTTTGTACGAAAGACCTCAAAAATTGAATGTCCTACTAGTTACAAAAGTTCTAATAGTGGGAACAAAAGTTCTACCATTTTTCCCAAAATAGATAACCCTAGGTACAGATTTAGATGAGTTTTAGTAAATTTACAATAAATTTCAAAATACTCAATGAAAAGGCACCAAACCAAATGCAAATGAAAGTTAGTTCATCCCTCTATCAAACAAAACCAATTTGAGGACCGTAGAAATACACACCATGTAATGGAGCAGCAATATTGCAGTCTGATTACACAAAAAAATGCATAAAATTATGACTCCAAAACATTCTAAAATGGTCTAGAATGACTCCAAATTGTTTCATATGACCTTATTTACTTGAAACAACAAAAACAATACAAAACTCAAACTTTTCCTCTTGTAGGCATCAGGTCTTAAGGGTGCTCCTGCACCAATTAGCCACCACATCAATTGCCATCTTTCCTTCCCTATAAGAATGTTAGATCTTATATTGGTGAAAAATGTCAAGAGAATATTTACAATATTCCATCATGTCACTAATCATCCAAGGCTCAAGGAAAAATTATTTTAAGATGTTTATAATGACCATAGAATCACATTTGATAATAACCCTACTACATCCTTTTTATTTTAGTCTCCTATTTCCCCACCAAACCGTTGTGGCTTCACTAACATTACTAGAGAAAACCCCAAGGTTATTAGCATATCCTTCAATGAGGATACCTTTATGGTTCCTTATCACTCTCCCTGCACTAGCCATTCCAAGGTTGACTTTGGAACAACCATCAAAGTTTAATTTAAACCAGCCTTCCTCAGGGAGAATCCACTTGGTAGCTTTCCTACTCAAGGTTTTGTACCAATTGATTTGAGAAAGTTAATTTATAATTCCCTATAATTATTTAATTCTAATTTCTTCATAAGAAGGAAAGGATTTTGAGAAACCATAACTAACCTAATTAATATTTTTCTAAAGTTATTATTTTATTGAAAGAAAAAAACTTTGTGTTGTTTCTTCTCCGATCTCTGAAAATTCGGTTATTTCTCCCATTCCACAAATTCCAAGAGATCACTGAGGGAATTTGTTTCCACATATAAAAAATGATGGGGTGAGAGAAATCATAGTAGTTCCAACTATTAACAAAGTCCTTGAAGGAGGGAAAACCCAACAAGCTAACAAAGAGTTAAGAGCATTATTCTTGACTTACTTTATGAAGGAATAGTTTAATAGGATGTGGTCTACACTTTCAACATCTTCAAGGCAGAGAGGACTTCTATTAATATATTGAAACCCATGCCTATTAAGGTTGTCCATAATAAGAATGTTACCATGAATAGCAACCCACCAAAAGCACTTAGTTTTGGGGAGGATTTTTGGAATTCAAACCTATTTGTAATCAAAGTTATTATAGGTGATGATTGGTTGCTCCATCAAAGGGTGATCCCACAATATTGGTTTACAATTTTTGGCAAAATTGGACGTTGAATTGATTTTTTTTAACTAAATCATCACTTTTGGGCACATATAGTGGCTAAACCGTGAGGAATTTGAAGATGATGCAAACTAGTGATTTGTAACATTTTGTTTCTAGATTCTAAATATATTTTTTTCAAAAATTTTGGAATTATATTGCACTTCTTTTTCTATCTCCTTCGAAAACTAGTTTTTTAAAAGTAAACACCATTTTTAAAGAGTGACACTACTGGCTAACACATAACCTTTTTGCTATGATGGATAAAATTCTATTTTTTTCAAATTTAGATTCGTAACTATGATATCTAGTGCATGGAATTGGTTTCATAGCATTTCATTCAATATCTTTTTATTAATTAAGTTTCAAAGTCAAACTAGTTACAATTTAGACATGAGTTACTAGCTAAAACATAACTTTTTTTGTATGTATCAATTTTTTTTTTCTTGTTGGATTAGGGACATCAATAGCTAATGCACTGATATATTTCATTTTTTTTTTATAATCTACTATTTTTCCACATGTGCAGAAAAGAGAGCTTAATTTTTGGTGAAAAACCTATGTTTAATCAAACTAAAAATATACGTAGTAAAACTATAACATATTAAAATAATATTCAATGGATAGCTCATTTTAAGAACTACCATCATTTAGTTGGGTTTGTGAAGTCTCCTCCATTTTCATCCTCAACCCGAGCTTTGAAAGGAAAATTTTTGTAGACACTTAGTAGAAGAGGGGGAGAAGGGGGAAAAAGTGGGGTTTGAGCGAACCCCCCTTGACCATTTTGAATGAAGGGGGTTCACTCAAAAGGGGGTTCACTCGAATCTCCCCTTTTTTTTAATTTTATCTTTGTTTTCCTAAAAAATGTGTCATAATATGGTTCAAGCAAACTTGACATGGAAAAGGTGGTTCACTTGAACTAGGTGTTCAAGCGAACCATTTTTTGGGTTCATGCGAACCCCCTAGTTCGTGCGAACCCTTTAAAACCAAAATTTTTGATTGTGGGAATGTTTTTGCAATTTTCCTTCCTCAACAAAATTGTAAACTAGTTTTATAAGTTTACCCCAAATAGTAAGAAAATTTAGCAAAAAATATTCCAAAAGGATTTTTTCTCCAAATACAAGTGTCCATTTTATTCTAGGAGAAGAAAGTATACTCCTTGATTTAGTTTCTTAAATCCTTCATAATTTATTCATCATTTTAGTTGTCTGCCTCCCCTTAGGGATCAACCCATAGTGACCTGATCATAAAAATTCTTCCATTTTAGGGTAGCACCACACCAACCAATATAGTTATTCAGAGAGACACCATAAGACCATATTATCTTAGTTTTAATTTAGTTAAAATTATTTAAGGAGGAAAGTGTTGGGCTCTTAAACCAAATATCTTCCCAAAACCCTATATTTAGGAAATTTCCCACTCTTTTTCTAGTCCCCTGCTTAAAAATACCTCTTATTTTTATGAGGTTATTCTAGATAACTAAGCCACATCGTAAATCATAACCCATAAATTTATTTTGATTCTTATTAGTAAGGCATTTCACTTTCAAACCAAATCTTTCTCCTAAGTCAAAAGGAACCATCCAATTTTGGAAAGAAGTGATTTATTGAAAATTTTCAATCTCCTAATATCTAGACCCTCAACATTTTTTGGCATGCAAAATTTCTTTGAGATGACCAAGGAAATTCTAAAATTCTCCTCCATTACTATCCACAAGAATTTCCTCTAAATTTGTTTAATTTTTTAGGCTATACAGGAAAGAACCTTGAATAAGGAAATGAAATAAATACAAATATTTTGAAGGGAGGCTTTAAGAAGTTAAAGATTCCTCACATGGCTAAGAAAATTAACCTTCTGGCCAACAATTTTCTTTTGAATTATTTTTATGATGCCATTCTAGTAAGAATTTAAAGGCTTCTTGGTAGTTAAAGGAAGTCCAAGATAAGAAGTTGGGAGGGGAGAAAATTGACATCCTAGAATCCTAGTGACTCTTTCTTTAATTAGTTGGTCAGTAATGAAAAACTAAAGCTTACTCTTTATGAAATTAATATGTTGACTTAAGGCTTGAGCATATGCATCAAATTTTTTTTCCAATAAGAAGCTTCCACCATCAAGGCCACACCAAAAAAAATTGTCATCAACAAATTGTTGGTGGGAAGTACCTGCAGAAGAGTGGAAGCAACTTTAATGCCTTTAAAAATCTTTCTATCTAGTAGTTTATAGATATTCCTTCCAAGAAACTTAGCCACCATAATAAATATGGGGAGAGAGGGTCTCCTTGCCAAAGGCCACACCCACTAGAGAAGGATATGTAAGGAACTCCATTGAACAAAACAAAGAAAGTTGGGGAAGTGACACAAGATTTAATCGTATTCAGAAACTTTCATTTAAACTCATATTTATGTATGACAACCATCAAGAATTGGCAAGATGCTTTGTCAAAGGATTCAAAGATGTCTAATTTGAGTTCCATAATGGGTTTCTTACTTTATTCCATTAAATATATGTACTCATGAATTACTAAATTATTAGAGTCAAAAAATTTCCTTCCTGGAATAAATCATTTTTATTGAGAGAGATCATTTTATGTAGAAACCCTTGCAGTCTATTGATGATTAGTTTAGAAAATATTTTATAGAATGTGTTACATAGACTAATGGGTCTATAATCCATCATAGTGACATAATCAGTATTTTAGGAACCAAAAAAAATGTATGTATAGTTCAATAGCTTTAACAACTTGTCTGATTTGAAGAATTCCTTGGAAATAGTAAGGAGGTCAACAAAAGTTATCTCCAAAAAATATTTAAAAAATGTAGGGGAAAATCATCAAGGCCTGGGCCCTTGTAAGAACCAAATAAAAAAACATCTTTGAGTTCTTGATTTGACAAAAACTTCATCAAATTCTTAAGATCCTGATCATTGATTTCATGAGGAATAATATCAGTGAGATATTCTAAATTTGAAACATCTAGATTATAGCCTACCAAGGAGTCTTTAAAGAAAAAAATTACAATATTTTCGGATATGTGCAAGATCATCATGGAAAAAATAAGTCCTTAAGTGGCAAAAAAATTCAGAAAAATCAGAGTTAGGCAATTTGATGTAAAAATTTGAATAAGTTATCTATATTATTTCAAAAATACGTAAGAATAGAATCTGTATCAAATTTAATGTAGTTTCTAAACTACTAGGTTTATTTTAAAAAATAAATAAATGTATTTGGTGAAAATTTGAAATTTCAATGCAGTAGTACTTAAAATTTAGGGAAAAAATAAGTAGGTGTCTGTCTGACCACCCTAACCACAATAAAATGATAATATTTTTTATAAGATTTTAGATATAAGTAGAGGACTCATGTCCCAATGTGATGCATATTTTTTTGTAATTTTTTCCAAGTAAATAATTAATTATGAATTTTTTATTACAAAATTTAAAATATAAAAAATCGTATGTCGACCACCTTAACGGTCAAAAATTCATAAATTTTTTTTAAAAAAAATATTATAATATGTGAAGCATAGAATGTGACACATGTTTTCAGATTCAAAAATTGTGATATCGTTTGAAAGCTATAGATTTTTTCAATCAGCCTATCAATCAGGACTTTAGTTGTAATTCAAATAGAAAATGAATAATAATTATTTATTAAATTCAAAGTAAAGCATAATTTATATTGGTGGAAAGATGAGAATCTCCTTTAAAAACCCTTTCCGTTTCATCAATTTTGGGTAAAAAAAGTCATCAGCCACATGGGCCATCATATCAGTTACATATTGCCACTTTTTGGCCCATCATGATCCTGTACATACCCCTGCTATATCCATATCCTCAATTAGAATAGTGTCATAGATTACCAAATTAGAAACTTAATCCTATTTATTTTTTTATGTCTCAAAGTAGATTGGTGAAAAAATTTAGTATTTTTGTACCCTCTCTTAGGTAGTGAACTCTTGATTTCTATTTCTTAAAAATTTCCTCTCTTTTTGAGAGCCTGATCCATTCCATTTCTAAGTCCTTTTCTTTGACTAAGGTCTCATTTTTTTTATCTCCTTCTTCCTTTAGTATCATAAAATTGCACCTCGGGAAATTTTACACTACATAACCTCTATTTAGCTTAATAAAGATGAAAATGTAATTCTCCCTTTCCCCTACATTTAATTTTGTCCTTAAACCCCTTTGTTTTTAGTATTCAAGTAATTTTTTATCTAGGACACTAGTGCAACACAAATACATTTCCACACCACATCGAAAAAATTTCTAATTCTATGGTCGTTGGGATGTTACACTTCTACCTACTTGTGAAGTGTAACGCCTCTATAGTTCCAAATACACCCAAAAATACCTTCTTGAATGCACTATTATTTCACCCCTTCACCCATTTTTCCATTATCTCAACTCATTTTTACAATATTTCATTTTCAAGCCCATTTTCTCATTCTACACCATATCTACACCATTTTTCTCAATCTTTATTACACATTTTGGATTCTACATCAATGTCTTCTCTCTCTCAGCTCATCTAGAGTGTTATACTCATGGTCAACATTATAAGCTTGCTAAAAGGAGGGTAATCACACTCTCTTTCTTGCATTATCATATTTTTTTTAGTAGCATATTGTTACTCTAATGTGTTTATCTTTTTCATGCTATCTATCTATATGTTTATTGTCTATTTTCTTCTTTATTCATATTCTTAGTTTTTCATGGAGGTGGAAACAAAGAAATGGGGGTTTGCCTAAGGAAAACCCTAAGATAGCTGGGTATGTGCAGGATCATGATGGGCCAAAAAGTGGTGATATGATGGTTATGTGTAGGGTATGTAGCTGACAATTTTTTTTTACCCAAAATTGATGAAATGAAAAGGGTTTTTAAAGGATATTCTCAAATTTCCACCAATATAAATTATGCTTTACTTTGAATTTAATAAATAATTATTATTCATTTTCTATTTGAATTATGACTAAAGTCTTGATTGATAGGCTGATTGAAGAACATCTATAGCTTTCAAACGGTATCACATTTTTTGAATGTGAAACATGTGTCACATTCTATGATTCACATACAATAGGATTAAAAAAAATGAATTTCATGAGTTTTTTACCAACTCAAGGTGGTTAGACATACGAGTTTTTATATTTTTTAAAAGTTGTAATAAAAAATTCATAATTAATTATTTACTTGGAAACAAATTACAAAAAAATATGCATCACATCCAAACATGAGTCCTCTACTTATATCTAAAATCTTATAAAAAAATATTATCATTTTATTGTGGTTAGGGTGGTTAGACAAACACCTATTTCTTATTTTTTCCTTGAAATTTAAGTACTACTACATTGAAATTTTAAATTTTCACCAAATAGATATATTTTTTAAAAATAAACCTAGTAGTTTAGAACTACATTCAATTTTCTACAGATTCTATTCTTACATATTTTTGAAATAATATAGATAACCTATTCAAATTTTTACATCAAGCTGCTTAACTTTGATTTTTCTGAATTTTTCGCCACTTAAGGGCCTATTTTTTCCATGATGATCCTGCACATACCCAGCCCCAATATTTTCCATTGACTCCATGTGTGCAGTTTGTTCATTTGGAGTGTTGGAGGAGGTTGCATAGTGTTGGACTTCTTATGAGTTTGTTATTCTATTTTCTATCTCATTATTTGATTTCATTTAGTTTAATTTATGCATGTTAGTTTCCTTCCTATTATTTCTATCATTTTAAGCATTCTGTTAGTTTGGAAAAACTCTTAGATTCTAGTTTTTGGATGGTTAGAAGACTCTCTATGTTTTGATGAGCTTGTTTTGTTCTTAGACCATACAAAACTATAACGTTGTGAGGATGTTCATGTGCCATGTTTTCATCCTTGGCTAAGAGCCAGTAAACGTGCTCTTGAGACCTCTAAAGTTTTCTCTTCTAGTATCTGAAATGCTTATCTCCTAAAACATCATAAAACATAAAATATAATAAAAAATATCCTTTGCCAGTAAACTTATGTCTAATTCTTTTCCAAGTCCTCAACAAAGGATTTGCAAGGAGAGGGGAGGAATTTGTCACCAAAGCCCAACAAAGCCAGGGAGTCATGGAAACCTATGGGAATGGAACCAAACTTATTTAGGTACCTCAAAAAATTTAATTTAAGAGAGTTTTCAATTCAATTTCAATTTCCCCTTCATCAAAGAATCCTAAGTTATAAGGATGGGCAATAACCTTGAGATTTTCAGCCAAATGAGGGTTGTCTCCCATAGGATAGGGGTCTGATGACTTGATAGTAACAATAAGGGTGGGGGTCTTTTCATCATCAATAGAAAGAGGGTTTTCCCCCTTATAGTAGGGGTCCAATGACTTAAAGCCAATAATAGGGGAGGGAGACTTTATCGAGACCTAATATTTAATGGTTCTTTATCAGCCTTAGGAAGGCTAGCTATTGCAGGGTTTAGAACACTAATAATAGACTAGTTAGAAAGAGAGGCATCCAACTCCTTTTATAAAGCTGGGAGATCCTTTACTACATTCCACGTTTATTGATTTGGGGTCTCAACACTCCTTTTAGGTGGGTTAGTTTTATAAGTCACTGAGGTGCCCAAAATTTTTGCAAAGCTGAAAAAAGATACCAATTTTCTCATATTCAATAGGTTGATTTTGTGAACATAAAATTTCCTCAAGCTCCCTCTAGGTGGTTTTTATTTTTTCTAAGTATTGGCTTGCACCCCATCTATTTGAACAAAATTGGACCCCTTTTTGAAGAACTTCATCTACTGCCACGACATTCCTACTAGGCGCTCTTCATAGAAATTCCTTCCTTCACTCTTTTAATGACTCCTGCCATGCTTCCACGTGTCAAGACCACAGGCACTTCAATGTTGCTTCCCTTCACTTTTCAATCAATCCCCTTCCATGTGCCACGTTGCATCCATCCATGTACACCTTTGGGTATGTGCAAGATCATGATGGGCCAAAAAGTGGCGATATGATGGGTATGTGTAGGGTATGTGGTTGATGACTTTATTTTTACCCAAAATTGATGAAATGAAAAGGGGTTTTAAAGGAGATTCTCAGATTTCCACCAATATAAATTATGATTTATTTTGAATTTAATAAATAATTATTATTCATTTCTATTTGGTATGTGGGAACATCCTTAGAAAAAATAAACATAGTGGCAAGAATTTGAAAATAAGAGGTTAGGCAACTTCATGGAATTTGAATAAGTTATCCCATTATTTCAAAATATTTAGGTAGAATCAATAGAAAATTGAATGTAGTTTCTAAACTACTAGGTTTGTTTTAAAAAAAAAAAAATCAATTTGGTGAAAATTTGAAATTTCAATGCGGTAGTACTTAATTTAGAAATAAGTAGGTGTGCATTAGGCCACCCTAGCCACAATAAAATGATAATATTTTTTATAATATTTTATATATAGAACTCATGCCTGATGATGCATATTTATTTATAATTTTCCAAATAAATAATTAATTATGGAGGCCACAACTTTTAAAAATATAAAGCTCTATCTAACCACCTTTAACATAGTCAAGAGCTTTGTGAAATTTAATTTTTCTTTTTAATCTATGTTATGCAAATCATAGAATGTGATGCGTATTTTAGATTCAAAAAAAATGTGATACCATTGAAAAAACTTATAAAATATTTTCAATTAACCTATCCATCGAGACTTCGAAGCAATGTTGAATAGAGAATAATAATTTCACCATTAGTAGCGACGATGGCGTGGTTGGCGAGGTTGTGGGATGGCTCTCTGCAGTGCCGGGTTGACTGTCGGGTTTCCGGTATGGGCTGGCCGGTGACCGCCCAGGAGGATTAGTCTAAGCCCCCACTTTCGTAGAGGTGTTGGGCGGATTAATGTGAGGACACCTCTTAGTTTACAAAAAAAAATAAAATTACTTATTAAATTCAAAGTAAGCATAATTTATATTGGTGGAAAGTTAGAGAATCTCCTTTAAATACCCAATTTCATCATTTGGGTAAAAAATAGTCTTCTGACCACATACCCATCATATTGCCCTTTTTGACCCATGTGATCCTGGCCACCATTTTGAATTCTGACTAAAGTCACGATTGGTAATTTGATTGAAAAACATCTATCTAGCTTTCAAATGATATCACATTTTTTAAATTCAAAACATGTATCACATTCCATGCTTCACATATTATAGGATTAAAAAGAATGAATTTCATGAAGTTTTGACCAAGTTCCGGACATCTGAGTTTTAATATTTTTTAAAGTTGTAATAAAAATTAAATAATTAATTTATTTACTTGGAAAAAAATTATAAAAATATACATCACATTAGAATTTTGAGTCCTCTACTTACTTAAATAAAATCTTATAAAAAAAATATTATCATTTTATGTGGTT